>JAKSZT010053836.1:2804162-2827955 GCA_026826555.1 Tolypeutes matacus
AAATAAAATAAAATAAAATAAAATAAAATAAAATAAAATAAAATAAATAAATATATATATATATAGAAGGCGCATGGGCTGCCAGCTTCTGTGTGCCCGTGAGCTGCTGACATAACGGGAGAGACAAGACGAGATGCTCCAAAAAGCTCTGAAAACCAGGAACTGAGGTGGTGCGGGTGGTAGGACACCTCTCTCCTACATCGGAGGTCTCCAGGATCGAATCCTGGTGAAGACTGGAGGAGGAGGATGAAAGAGATGGCAGGAAACAGACACAGAGAATTGCCCAGCGAATGGACACAAAAAAAACAGCAAATGCGGAAGGGGGTGTTTAAGATGGATAAAGTAAATAAATAAATCTTAAAAAAAAAAAAAAAAAAAAGTCACTCTCTTCAGGGAAGTCTTCCCTGACCCCCTTCTAAAGGCTCCCCCAACACCAAGCACCACTCCTCAATAGCACTTATCATTGGTTTCTTCTTTGTCCTAAAGGCCCTCAGGTCAGAACAAGCTTAACAGATTCCAGCTGCCTAAAAAGGACCAGTGTGGCTGGAATATCGTGGGAAGGAGGGATGAGTAGGTCAGAGAGGCAGACAGGCCAGATTAGTCAGGGTTTTGAAAGCCTAATTCAGAATTTTAATCTAAGCACAATCAGAAAACACTGTAGAGTTGTAAGTGGTGGAGTGACAAGATCTGATCTATCCCGTAAATGATGACTCCACCTACTATGTGGAAGTGGATGGAGGTAGCAGCAACCTAGAAGCAGGTAGACTTCTAGTAGCACTCAGGGCACAGTGCGGTGGTATTAGGGGTAGTCAGTGGAGGTGCAGAGGAGTAGAAGGATTCAGTGTACTTTTGAGAGGAAGAAACCATATGATATACTGATAGATTGAATGTAGTGTTTGAGGGGGAAAGACAAACTGGTTTGGGGCTTGAATAACTGGGTAAAAGGAAGCATTATTTATTGATATGAAGATTAGGGGAGGAGTAGGTGAGGGAGGGAAGTCAATATTTTGGCAAATTAAATTTGAGATGTCTCTTATTTATCCAAGTGGAAATGTCAAGAAAGCAGATGGAATTGCTAGGGAAAAAAGATATTGGGCAATTATTGACTTATAGATAGCTTTAACCAGTGCTGGGAAGTACAGTGGAGGGAAGGGTGACATCAGTGATGTTTGCAAATGAGGGAACATAATGAACCATGAAACCTAATTAGGTAAGAAGGGAAAGAGTGATACAAGAAAAGTGAGAATAGGGAAAAGTAATAGGGTCAGAGCTTTGAAGGTAACGATGAGGTTGTGTAATTGTTGAAGTGGGAGGTCTAGAGTGACAGACATAGAAGAAGAGGAGGTAGAGGTGGAGAGTGGATTGAAGGAGACAGGTACCTCCACGTAAGACCCATCTAGTTAGGCTAGCTTACACATCCCAAACCCCAATCCTTTGCTATGTTGGTGGTACGTCCCTGATCAAAAATATCTTTCCTCCTTTTAAAGTGTCCATCCATCCATGGATGTTGCCACACCCTCTGTGATTTAAAACAACTTGAGATGTTTGTGGGCAGCCCACACCACCATTAAAAGGACATTGCCAGGGAGCAGATGTGGTTCAAGGGGTTGAGCGCGCCTGCTTCCCACATGGGAGGTCCCAGGTTCAGTTCCCGGTGCCTCCTAAAAATAATAATAATAATAAAATAAGAGAAACAAATGAAAAAACCAAGTCAGAGGAGCGGAGAGAAGCCGATGAGGCACAGTGGTTGAGCACTGGCTTCCCACATACGAGGTCCTAGGTTCAATCCCCAGCCCCCAGTACCTCAAAAAAAGAAAAAAGAAAAATAGGACATTGCCAAGTCTCCACAGCCATTAGTGAACGTCTTCCCAATCCCTTCCCGCTACCGCTCTGCTTGAATTCTGACCCTGCAGAACTCTACTTTGCTCTTAGACTCTGCTCAAGTCCAGAGTCTTGGCTCCACTCTCCATGCACAGTCATGCCACCCACACTGGATTCTCTTGGTTGAAAATCACTGCTCCAAAACCCCCTGGCCAAGGTGGCACACAGCTGTCTCTGCCTGGTTGTCCACGAGGTGAGCGGATCAGAAAACACCCACATCTTCCCTGGAGATCCCCTCCTTCCCTAACAACACGCTCTCCGCACTGAGCCCGTCCACCTGTTTTCTCTCTACGCTTGAGAATATGTGCCCCTCCGCTTTGGGAATATCTTCTGTCTGGAGTACTTTAATTGTCTGTAGAAATGTTACTCTGCTCCTTATTCCCTTTTTATTTTCAATAATTTTATAAGAATTTGATCTCAATCATTTTGTTCCTCATTTTTTATATGACAGTTGGTCAGTTCTAACTTCGTGGCTCTAGAGCTCCCTCTTCTGTTGTTTTTGTTAAATAGTCACAATAAGTTGTCTTCCTTTCTGAAAATCTCCAACCTCTGGTCCCCTCCCTTTTATCTAGACCTTCTTTTTCATTTGTCTCTGTTGACTCCATGCAGCTCCCTTGGATCTTATTACCAGAACTTTCTACTGTGGGGCTTTGTCTTAAAAGGGAGTTTTGTCTGATTAGTTTTAAGAGTTACTGGGGCTCAGACTACCAGATAGTAAACCACTTGCACTCACAGCTAGCAGAGTCTGCGAAACTCCCAGGTTCAGCAACGGTTTTCAGGTTGGCCCTCTGCAGTTTCCATTGAATATCTGCCTCCCCCTTTGGGGGTTGTGGCACCCATTGGATACACCACTACTTTCCTTTGCTTCCTCAAGCACAGTTGCTGATGACATTCAGGTCTTGTACTGATTTATCCCCACCTACTCATATTTGGAGTTCCCTAGGGACATCTTGTCAACCAGTTTTGTTGTGGATGTTGACCATAGCCTTTGGGAAATTTGGGGACTTTTTTCTATCTAGTTGCTTTGTTTAATTTTATTTGGGTACCTGGAGAGATTTTAAAACTATGCCACCACTCCGATCTTTCCAGATGCCCCGGGTTATCTAGTTAAGCATTTTAACAACCCTCTGAGGTACTTACCATTATTATTCTCATTTTATAGGTGAGTAAACTAAAGCTTAGAGAGGTTAAGCAAATTTCCCAAGATCAAACATTGTAATTGGTAGAAATCAGATACAAAATCCAGGCATTCTGCTGTGAAGTACACACAATTAACCATTTGTGAGGATGCCTCAACATGTCAGTAACACTTAGCTCTGTTAATCAGAAGGATGAGCAGAAATTGAACAAATGGAGAAAGCTGTTCTAGGTTGAGAATGTAGGATAGACAGAGGCCCTGGGACTTTCTGCTTTTGAGGAATTGAAAGAAGGCCAGTGTGGCTCGAGCCTTATGATAGATAAATGGGGAAATCCTGAGATGAGGCATGAGAAACAGGCCAGAGTAGAAGATTCAGAACTTTGAAGGTTCTGGAAGGGATTTTGGATTTTATCCATGAAAGAGATCTGGACTTTTCCTATGCAATGCAAAGCCATGAAAAGACTGTAAGGTGTATGCAACATTCCTGGGTGGAAAAGGGATTTCTTTGCCCCACAGCAAAGGGCTAAAGTAGGATCTCTTTGGCACAGAGTCGATGGATGAGTGGCATGGTATAGTGCACTGGAGGCCCAGAAGGAACTGAACTGAGGCAGGCACAAAGATGGTGCCCAGGCGGAGAGAGCCACAAGAAAGGAGGCTCGAGAGGTAGATTACAGGGCGCCAGACCAAGAAGGACAGTCCTTGCTCATGGGGGCTTCTAGGAGCAGGACCGTTTCTTCACAGCAACTGCTGCCGAGAGAAAGCAGTGATGAAGCCGTGGAGCCTGGGGCCTAATCACAAACTTAAAAGAGCTGCAGCTCTAGGCTGAAGAGAACAGCACATTTTTTCAGGAGGCTACAACCCCTTTTACAGTTTTCAGGGCTCTGCTTTAGAAATTCAGCTACATTCAAGATATTTTGGGCAATAATGACTTCCCTTTCTTGATATTCATATCAGTTGCCTTTTGTTATAGTCACTGAGGCTTTGTGAGCTGGCTTTGTGATAAGTCTTCAATACAACATAATATTCGGCACTTTTCTCATTCTCATTCAAACTTCAGGAAAAATATCAAGAAAACTGGGAGAAAGGATGATGCCTGTGACTCAGGTATTACTTTTATCTACATCACATGGAGTAAAGTTGCTTAAGTTTTACGGAACAATTTTTCTGGGATTTGGAGTAGCATTTTACACAGAAGAGCCCTAGAAGGGGGTGGGGGTGGGATGGGAGGGCGGGACTCTTTCCCAGAGGAAAATGAAGGACATCACTTCATGACTTTATCTTAATCATGTCCAAATTCTCCACTGGACTAGAGCAATTCCATTCCTCTCCCAGCCTTTGAAGTTTATGTGTAAGTCTTTGCAGAATTATGCAGGAAATGGTTTTAGAATGGGTTCATTTAACGTCATCCTCTCATTTTAGGTCAACAACAGAAATTGAAATGACTGGCTCTATGTCATTCAGCTAGGTAATAGCAAAGGAAAGATTAAAATATATTCCTATCTTCCACTCTGTTGATCTAACAGTTGAAATTAAAGACACAATTTTCTCTTGGTTGGCTTCCTCTATAATTTTAGTGAAAGAAATGGGGCAAGAATCTGACTTATTTTCCCACTTCTTCTAAGTGGGATTATGCATCAAAGTTTTCATTCAGAAGGTGAAGGAACAGGCATGATTATGAATGTATTTCAGAGAGCAGCAAGAATACAATTCCATGGGGCGGAAAGATCTTTAAAAAGCAATCATCTTTGAAGAGTCTACTTAGTTTCCAGTGAGGAAATACAAGAGCCCTCCCACACCACCCACAGAGCCCAGCATGCAGGAACATGGGCAGCTCACCAACAATATAACCCAAAAGCAAGGCTAATTACAGCACCTGGACATGAATAAAGCTTGGCCACCTGCATCTTCAGTATCTAGTGTTTGCTCCAACAGCTGAAGCATTGTTTGAGCATCAATAAAAGAAAAGGTGGGGGGCGGATGTGTCTCAAATGGTTGGGCGTCCGTCTGCCATATGGAGGGACCTGGGTTCGAACCCCGGGACCTCCCGGTAAAATAAAAAATATATATATAGAAGGCGCATGGGCTGCCAGGCTCTGTGTGCCAGTGAGCTGCCAGGTCCCGGGAGCCATGTAGCAAGATGATGACAAACAGGAGAGAGACAAGACGAGATTCTTCGAGAGCTCTGAAAGCCAGGAACCCAGGTGGCACAGGTGGCAAAACACCTCTCTCATACATCGGAGGTCTCCAGGATCGAATCCTGGTGAAGACTGGAGGAGGAGGATGAGAAGAGATGGCAGGAAACAGACACAGAGAATTGCCCAGCGAATGGACACAAAACAGCAAATGGGGAAGGGGGGGGCAGTTAAAATGGATAAAGTAAATAAACAAATCTTTTTTAAAAATTAAAAAAAAAAAAGAAAAGAAAAGGTAACGAAAATCCCACTATTGTACTTGATTTCAAGAGAGACATGCTATGGTTTCTTTTATGTTCCACCAGAGAATGTCTGCAGCAAGCAGCTAGGTCTGAAAATTTGCAGCTGTTCAGTTGAGAGTTCAGCATCAGGACCAAATGCTATCAGGACAGACTGATAGGATGGGTTGGTTATTTCTACATGTGTGCCCTGGATGCAGAGCAAGATGGTTTTCAAACATAGATCAACAGAGTGAAGACTCCATATGCTATGCATGGAGGTGGCCCAGAGAGTGGCAGAAGATGGACCAGTGTCTCCTTGACCTCACTGGAGAGGCAAGGCAGCTCCACAATAAAGATCTTGGCCACAAGGAGCATCCCAACCTCAATGCCATGGAATGCAATAGGCAGTGACAGCAGAAGTCCATCTGAGGAGAGACCCCAAAGGAGTGGGGGGTCGTCTTAGTTTGCCAGGTCTGCTATGACAAATATCACATGGTGGGTTCTCTTAAACAACAGGAATTTATTGCCTCGTGGTTTTGGAGGCTAGAAGTCCAACATCAAGGTATTGACAGGCCTTGCTTTCTCCAAGTCTGTACTGCTCTGGCAATCCTCCATCACATGGTGATCTCGCTCTCCTTGTGTCTGCTCTTCTGAATTCCACTGACCTCCGGCTTCTACTGACTTCTAGCTTCTTCTGACTGATGCCTCCAAATTTCCTCTACCTTATAAGGACTCCAGTCATGTGGATTAAGGCCCATCTAGATTCAATTTGGCCTCATTGAAATAGGATCTTCAAAGATCCTTTTCACAAATGAGTCTACCCCTTAATTAATCGTATCATCTCCAAAGGTCCTATTAGCAAATGGCTTCACACCAACAGGAACACAGATTAAGACTTTAACTTGTCTTTTATGGAGTAAAGATTCAATCCCCAACAGAGGTCAAGGAGGACTTCCTATAGGAGGTGAGACTGGATTCAATTCACCCAGTCTTCATGAGCCAGGTCTGAGCTCTCTTCTCTTCCCTGATCTCATCCTCTTGGGTCTTTTGGTTTTTATTTTTGGTGTGTCATTTGGGACCATTATGGTATCATTTGATGCTGACCTATTTGCTTTCCTACTCAGGACTTTTAGAGGAGTTGTGAACCTGAGTTCCTGCTTCTGAGCTGCCTCCTGTGTCTCCAAGGTGAGCCCAGGCTGTGCAGAAAGCTCTTCACTAGCTCAGCCTTCACATGAAGATAATGGTTATCATGGTCCTGAGTATTTGCTTTCCAGATACCCGTGGCTTCCTCTCAGTGCCTTAACACTGCCCATTCCCATTTCTCCAAATCTTCATGACCCCTTTCCCTAACACTTCCTCTGGAATGGTCTCCTTTCTCCTCAAATTACTAACTTGCTCATGTGTTACAGTGACATCTGCAACCACTGGACTCTCTATTTACCAGTTCCCTTTATCTTGTCTTTGGATGATATAGCTTCTGAATGTTTGATAATTCTTGCTAATCTATGTAATGCCAGTGGATCTCTTAAACCTCTTAATCCATATTTAACTTAAATTTAACTATCCCAGTGAGCTACCCACTATAAAAGAAATATAAAAAGCTTCTCTAAGAGCCTCATAGTTTTCCCAAGACATATGCTATGGTTGTTATCCTTAAGTATTATTGTAAGCATTATTTAACAGTGCCCTGGCTGCTGTAAAAAAAACAAAGATGTGTTCCCTTCTCAGTGAGTTAACAATTTAAATTAGAAATATATATACACATATGTAAATATATATGTAAATATATAGAGTGTGTGTGTGTATGTGTTTATATATATATATATATTCTTAGTTAGGGATAACACAAAAGAAAAGGATTAAATGCCCAAAAGATGAGTAATTACTTTGAGGAATGTTTCAGTAGTGTGGAGGGCATATGTGTTTCTGATCACATGTTTAATAAACCAGGAACCCACTCAGAGATACTTGTGAGACCCTTGGAGCATTGCTTTGAGGACAAACTGGCAGCTTCTGGTTAGAAAAGGCCTCCTTTACTTGGTTTAGGCAGGAGGTGTTACTCTAATCATTTTGAGCAACCCACCCACAGGTCTCTGGATTCTGGTGGTCACTCTCTGGCCATTCCCAGAGGGGTCACACCCTGCTTGTAAAGGGCCTGTTTCTGCCTCTGGGCTGTAACGCACACAGCCATCTACCCAACAGAAAGGAGTGCAGGTTCCACGTGCACAAGGCACAGCAGCCACTGGGGGTACAGTGGTAAGCAGAACAGACAAGGTGTCTGTCCTCACAGAGCTTACAGTCCATAGAGTGGACATGCTTACATGTGCACACGTGGAATTACGTGGTCAGTGACACCTGTTCTGGATCTTCAGAAGAGGGGACCTGACTAACCCGGGAGTGGAGGCAATCAGAGAATTGTCCCTGTGGCTGCAACAATTCAGCAATGGTATGGGAAGTGAGTAGGGGTTAAACAGAGAAAGCGGGGGGCGGGGGGGGGGGTGTCACGTTGGGCAGCATGTGAAGGTCCGAAGGCACAGAGAGGGTAACATGATTCCATTGAAGAAATGGACAGTGGCCCTAAGGCGGGGAAGACTGGCCAGAGATGGGGCCAGACAGACAAACAAGGACCACATCCAGCAGGGTCTGGTGGCTCACATGGACGATTTGAATTTTATCCCAAGAGCAATGGCAAGTCATTGGGTTAAACAGACGGCTTAGGAGTAGGTAACTATGAAAACTGGAGCAAGGCTTGAATTTTGTTTAAAGCCTGCTTGCCTTCATTTGATATGAAAAAAAAAAAAAAAAAGGTTTTTTTTACTATCTCTCCAATTCTGTGGATGTTTTTCATAAGGAAATCCAATCCTAAGAATGTCATCTGATGCCTTTATCCTTCTGACAGTCATCGGCACTCTCTGCTCTCGGTCAGGTGGGGTGAGAGGAAGATCTGGTTCTGTTTGTACTCTGGAGACAATAGAACCCACTTGTGTGCTAACCTGTCTGCCCTCTTGTGTTTCCTTGAGAAATCCACTGCTTTGTAAACCAGAGAACAAAAACGGAGCTCAAGGGACTGTGAAATGTGGGGGAGGGAGTGGCTCAGGGTCTGTGGAGAAATCCACAGCTAAGCAACCATGCAGATGAAAGGAGAGTGATCTTCCACACCCCTTCTGCAATGCTCCCCAAGACTGAGGCTAAAAACTTGAGTCATGCAGGTTAACAAGGGTAGCTACGGAGTTTTGAAATGGATTAAATATGAATTTGAAGTTAAGAACCTGAGAATTGACCAAATCCATAGAGATGACTGAAATCAATGTCTTGACGCACACTTCCCCTCAGGGAGAGCACAAGGTGAGGAAGGGAATTTGCTGTTGATTTGGCGCCGCTGCTGGCCCCATCTAGCCTTGGCTTTTAGCATATCCTGGCATGGCCTGCTTCCTCCAACCAGCCAACACTATCCCTCTCCCACCCCAGTCCATCTCCTAACTACTTTCTTTTCTCTTTTTTTTTTTTTTTTTTTTATTCTTATTGATTTCATTATGGATGTAAAAATGAAAAGAGAAAGCTATATGAAGAAATTGTACACAGTAACATTATGTCAAGAAGAACATCCTAAAAGTAAGTTTCATTACATGGTGCAATGAGTTCCTAGAGGAAATACTAAGACGCCAAACACCAAGTTATTTAAAAATCAACTAGACAAAGTCACCGAGGAGGCGCTACCAGGAAGGCCCAGGTTTGGCTGTATTGGAATGAAGAAAAGGATCCTAATAAAATTTTTCTCTCTTCAGCTCAGTTTTTCTCAAGGCTAAATTCTGTGACTTGTGCTGAAATCAGCTATATCCCCTGTCAGCAAGATTCACTGCTTTCATGTGGCCAAATTCATCAGAAACTACAACAAAGGCAGAGCAGGTGGATATTAAAGAAGCCTTCCTTCAAGTATCAACAAATACCCTGAACCCAGGGGAGAAAACTCAAAACAGGGCTTAGTTCTTATTCTAAGTGTGCTCCTGGTTCTGTGATTAAAGGGAAAATTATGTGGAAACAGAAAGGTAAGTCCTGCTAACATTCCATGGTAAAATTGCTGTGTAACACATTGTTTCCTGCAGCATCTACATATCATTTTTGTCCACCAACAAGTAAAGCAGTCAAGCTTTCTCCCTCAAAGTGCTCCTGTTCTGCCATTATACATTTATGGCATTTTCTCTGAGGTCCATTTATTAAATTTTTAAATATGGCCTTGCAGAGCATTGCATAAATCTTTTCAGACTTAAAAAAATGTGAGATATTAGCATTGCTACATTGGGGAAGAACAAAATCCTTACCAACCAGCACTTTAGGGTCCAGGGGAAAGTATTGTGGTTTTCTATATTGACATCATCAGACAAACATAACCCTTGACCTTCCCCAAATTTCAATGAAAAACCCACCACAATTTGATAAACCATTGTAGCCCACATACACAGCACTTGCATTTTATAAGCTCTTTCACAAGTACCCACTCTTTTGATCTTTAATTTGGAAAATTATTAAGTCTATTTTACAAAGGATTTGTAATTTGGGTAATAAGTCTATTTTATGAATGAAGTTCAACAAAGGGAGAACAATTTGCTCAATGACACAGAGCTAGCAAGTGGCAGGGCACTACCTGGCACTGACCCCAAAGCCCTGAATTCTTCCCATTCCGTGACTCTAGCCTTCTTAGGGCTTTGGGGACCTCTGCCTAGAAACACATAGATGATGAGTTTTACGCACTGAATACATTCTTTATATACACCATGTCAAAAAAGCTACACACTCACATAGAAACAACATATTAATAGAAACAAGGTTTTAATCAGTAGCCCAGGTGAACTAGTTGCTTGTCTCTGCTTTCTAGCATTTTTCATTCATAGGGACATGCACATCTCTTTGGACTTTATGCTTCTGAATTGAAGGAATTACCCGTTGACCTGATCACCAGAGAACTGGATCCATTGTCTGCTATCTTTGCAGGACCCTGTGCCCCCTAGTTTCCTTACCCAACCCCCTCCACTCCACCAGGCCAGGGCACCTGTAGGTGTTTCCCGGGGCTTTGATAAAGTAGCATGTTGGAGTAGCCACAATTTACTGTTGATTAGGAGATCGAGCAATGTAAACCCTCACAATGTCTTGAGCAGGAGCTCCCTGACTTCTGCAGCTACCTGGTTCTCTTTGTCAGTTCCAAGGAACCATGAAAACCTGTAAAATCTTGACCTAAACAATGACAAAGGGTGGAGAGAGCAGCAACCTTGTGAACACTGAATTCATGCCCTTCTAAAGGGAATGGAGTCAATTAAGAACTTAATAAAGTCATTGTCAGAGTTCAGTCTTTGTGACCTGAGAAAGGCTTCAATGCCAGTAGCATGTGTGGCCCTCACCTATCACATGATACCCATGTACTGACCCCTGTCTTGCCAGCCTCTACCTTCTGAGCTACATTCCCAGTAAAGAAAGAAATTCAGAAGAAATATATAAAAAGAGCTATTGATCCTGTTGTCTGTCTTGTAGTCTCGCTGCTCTCATGGTTCCCAGACAAAAGAGCAGCTTTCTAGAAAAAAAAAAAAAAATCTGCCTCTGCAACCACAACCAACAAAGCTGGGAGCCCAGATGCCAGGCAGAGGGAATTAGCAGGCCACACACTTCGGATTCTCTGCAAGGAAGTAAGCAATGAAGCGTTTGGGCATCGTCCAGTTAATCTGGATTCAGTTGTAGTGGTGGTGGTGATAGAAGTCGTTGTCCCAAATTATAATAACAATCATAAAATAATGACAGCCATTTTACTGAGTATTTCATATACTTAAGCACCGTAATAAAAACACTCACCGGCTATCTCACTTCCTCCTCCAGCGGTCCCACCAGGCAGTGGGGCAGGCAGCCTCCAGGGGCTCTTCATCGCCCCCTGGTGGTCAAGCCTTGTTCAGTTCCTGCCCACGCGGTGCCGGGGTTGGTGTGGGTGACCAGGAGCGTACAGCAGACGTGACGTTATGCCACTTCCAGGATTTGGTTATAAAAAAAACTGTGGCTTCCTATTCTGAAGTTTTAAGGAAGTAGAATCCCATGGCATGTTGGGGGCTTCTTTTGCTCCGCACGTGGATTGTGAGATTCCTCCGTGTTGCTGGGTTGGTGGGCCGTCCACTCCGCCTTCTTTCTCAGTCCTTGAGGTAGGCAGCCTCTACCGCGGCCCTCGTGAGCCCCGCCTCGTTGTCTGGCTCCGGGCCAAGATCCTATACATGCTCTTTCAAGCCTGACCATAGGAAATTACAAAAGCTCGGCCTGGCAGTCCTCAGTGGGGAAAGCTGCCCTCATCCCACCAGACTTGGTGGACAGACAGCGCTTTGCAGAATCCAAGGGAGTTGCAGTCAAGAACCCAGGATCCCCTGGCTGGCTGTGCTCTCACACACATCGCGTTCTTAACCTGGGCACCTGTGTTCCAAGGCCTTCTTATCTTCCCCAGCTGCCGCTGCTGTGGCCTCCTTATGAGGGGGTCCTCGGAGACGCTTTCCTGCGCTCTGCCTCAGTACTCGATACTTTTCCACTACTAGCCCTGCCCCTCCCTCTCCCCTCCCAGCCCCTGGGTCCCTAAGATTGGAGAAGCATTCTGTTCAGGGCTCCCGAGGCAATGAGATGTCCCCACGTCCACACTATATTGTGTATTATTTAAAAATATATCACACCCACACCAACATGTCCCCACAAGAATGATGTTTTTTAAATTTCAATTCAAACTCACGGACCCCTTGTCAAGATCCCGGGCTTAAAGCATTGACTGTGGCTTTCCTTGGGGCTTGTCTTAATTGGCTACTTTGACACCTGGCACTTCAGCTCTCTCAGCCATTAGGTAGAAAATGTACCTAATAAACTAGGCAATCTAACTGAGATTTCTAACTAGTTTTGAAGATGCCACCTAGTTCTTCTTGCTACTTAAAGTAAAATGCAAGAGGAGAGAGAGAGACTAAAGGAAGGACTATTAAACAAAACTTGGTTTTGAAGATTCCCAGCCTCTCCAGCTAGAAAGCAAGGCTAAAATTAAGAAATGGCCTTTGAAGAAAGATCAAATCCAGGACACTGCCAGGAGATCACGGTCTAGAAATGAAGCCAAGAGTGTAACTGTAAAATTGTTTCTGAAGGCCTCAGAAGATCAAAGGTGGTGCCTCAGAGTACCTTCAGTCAGACAAAAGTCCCTCAAAAGAGATTAAGAGCAAGCTTCAAAGATCCTCTCAATCAAATAATAGGGTTTCCAGGAAGCTTAAGGGTAAATCCCTCAACAGGTTAAGCAGTGACACAGGGTAGAGAAAGACTTAATCTGGATGAGATTTATGGGTGTGACTTTTGCCCAGTGGAATGAACCCCAATAAGATTCACAGAAGACTCACAATATTTTTAAAATTACGCTTGGATTGAAAAAGACAGAGACAGTACAAAAAGAAAAGAGGTCTCTGGGCTGCAAAATTCTACTGACGAAAAGCAAGCTGAGAAATCTATCAGCTAAAAACATGTGCTGCCTTTCTTGAAAAAGGAAGGTTGACTCAGATAGTAGGATCAAGAGCCCAGAAGTCAGAGCCAAGAGCCCAGGAGGATTCTTCCCAAGCATTGAAACTGATACAGGTATGTACTGGTATCTCCATTTTCCAGATGAGCAAACATAGACTTAGATGTTATCAAAATCTCATGACCTTCCCCACTATTCATGATGTATTTTGTACTATGATGAAAGGAAAATCAATGAGCTACCCATCCAATGCCCACTGCCAATAGTGTTTGTATCCTAGGCGCCTCATTTTCCCCACACTCCAGGCTGCAGTTGATGTGCTGACTCTTCCTGTAATAACCTTGTGGTCTTTCTAGTGAAGGATGAGGAAAAACAGAAATGCTACCCAGTTCTGCTTGTCCTCCTCTGGTTCACCAAATAACTCTGTCTCTAGACAATTGGATGCTAGCTAATCGAATAGAAGTAATGTGGAATATCTGCTATAAGACAGGGCTTGGAATTAGATAACCTTGACCTCTGGCCTTTCATTTTGCTATGTCATCTTGGGCAAAGTATTTCACATCAGTCTCCTCCTCTCTAAAAGGAAGGAATTGAATTTTAAAATCTCTAAGATTTTCTTTTACCTAGAAAATTGTGTGTTTCCATGATCATACAGATATCAGACATCTTACTTTTTTAATCAGAAGTTTGCCCAAAAGGAACTTGTCATATAATCACAAACTCCTCTTAAGAATGAGCTAGGCATGGCCAAATAAAATCTACCTTAGTGGTATATATTAACATATCATAAATTGACTTCATTGAGTAAAGTCAACAAATGTCAAGCCCTGTGGTGCAATGGAAGAAAATGGATTTTTCTGTCAAAACAATAGGATATCAAATATAGACTTTATCATGGATTAGATGTGTGAGAATATAATTTTTTAAAAGTTAAAAGCATGACTGCCACACAAATATTCAGTTAACATGGGTCAAAGATTTATTGAATTCATTAAT
Source organism: Tolypeutes matacus (assembly GCA_026826555.1). Taxonomy (NCBI): domain Eukaryota; kingdom Metazoa; phylum Chordata; class Mammalia; order Cingulata; family Chlamyphoridae; genus Tolypeutes; species Tolypeutes matacus. The sequence goes on from JAKSZT010053836.1 coordinate 2,818,095, forward strand.
GAGGGAAGAAGCATGATGGTAAAGCCAGTTCAAAGAATATTTGAGGAAAAGACATTCACATAGTCTGTCAGGAAAGACATGCTTAAATAAGTTTGTTAAATCAGAGACAAACTGGTTTATGTACTACAGGGTAATAAAATTATAATCCTGGGGGGCAGATGTGGCTCAAATGATTGGGCGTCCATCTGCCATATGGAGGGACCTGGGTTCGATCCCCGGGACCTCCCGGTAAAATTTAAAAAAAAAATATATATATATATATATAGAAGGCGCATGGGCTGCCAGGCTCTGTGTGCCGGTGAGCCGTCAGGTCCCGGGAGCCATGTAGCAAGATGATGACAAACAGGAGAGAGACAAGACGAGATTCTTCGAAAGCTCTGAAAGCCAGGAACTAAGGTGGCGTGGGTGGGAGGACACCTCTCTCCTACATCGGAGGTCTCCAGGATCGAATCCTGGTGAAGACTGGAGGAGGAGGATGAGAAGAGATGGCAGGAAACAGACACAGAGAATTGCCCAGTGAATGGACACAAAACAGCAAATGAGGAGGGGGGGGTTTAAAATGGATAAAGTAAATAAATAAATCTTTAAAAAAAAAAAAATTATAATCCTTAAGGTTATTTTTTTCTAACAAATAGAAATAATTTGCATTAATACTGAACAAAAATCTTTATGTTGGAAATGTAACTTCACAGAGTCTGGGCCCTAATCAGTAGTAAATTATAAATCAAATGCGGCAAACTCCAAGGTGACCCGGTGTGGCACGCCCTTCCCCCACCCCCACATCCTGGTGTTCACACCTTTGGGTAAGCAGGACATGAGACTTGCTTCTAGCCCATAGTATATGGCAGAGGTGATGGGGTGTCACTCCCATGAGTATATAAGATTCCAACTGTCCAGCAGACTCTCCTTGCTGGCTTGATGATGTACATCACCCTGTTGCAAAACCTCACGGGGTAAGAAACTGTAGGAAGCCTCTAGGAACTATAGACATCCTCTAGGAACTGAAAACAGTCTCCAGTCAATAGCCATCAAGATGCTGGGGCCCTCAGTCTTACAACCGCAAGGAAATGAATTCTGCTAACAACCTGAGGGAGTCTTGGAAGTGGCTTCTTCCCCTGGTGAGCCTCCCGATGACAGCACAGCCTGGTTGACATCTTGACTGCAGCCTTATAAGACCCTAAGCAGTGGATCTACCTAAGCCATGCCCAGCCTCCTGACCCACAGAAACTGTGAGATAGTACATGCCTATTGTTTTAAGCCTGTGAGTTGATGGCAATTCAGTACCCAGCAATAGAAAACTAATACATCATATAAAGGTACATTCACCTAGAGAATTAAATAACCCTCAAGTGGGCCAGTTAGACATTGAAAGAATACACAGCCATGTTTTTAGTAATTTTTCTTCACAGCTAATTGGCTCTGGTTAAGTGGCTTTGCCTCTCTATATCTTGGTTACTGCATCTTCAAATGGAGCTAATAATTCTTACCTCATAGGGTTGATGGAGAATTCAGTGAGATAGTATGTGTTAATGATGTAGGCATTCATCACAACCCTAGTTTTCTTTGCTTCTTTGCTTTGGATTTTTAAGCCAGCCGTGCCCCAAACGTCAGTAATGATCAGATTTCCAAGTAATAGTGTTGTTGACCAGCTTTATGCTGAATGGTCCTCTGGCTGCTCTGGCCAGAAACCAGAGATGTGAAAATAGTGGGAAACACTAACACTATACTTGCCCACCCAACCAAAAATAAAATAAGCCATCATTACCACCCACTAAGACATCTTTGGGGGCAGGGGGAGGACAGCGTATTCGTTTTTATTGCTATGTAATAAATTACCACAAATATAGAGGCTTAAAACCGTTTATTACCTCGCATTTTCCATGGGTCAAGAATCCCAGGCATAGCTTAATTGGGTTCTCTGCCCATGATCTTACAAGACTGCAATCAAGATGTTGGCTACACTGGGGAAAGATATGCTCCCTTAGGTTATTGACAGAATTTATTTCCTTGCAGTTGTAGAAATCATGACTTGCTTCTTCAACACATTCAGCAGAAAGATTCTCTGACCTCAGGGAGGTCCCCAGTCTCTCTCTTAAGTGATTTTACCTGATTAAAGTAGGCCTTTGAATAACTCAAAGTCAACTGATTTGGGATCTTAACTACAAAAAAAAAAAAACAACTCTCATCTTTGCCATATTCTATTGGCTAGAAGCAAGTCACAGTTCCTGCCCACATTCAAGGGGAGAGGATTATATAAGGGCATGACTATTGGGGGTCACCTTAGGGTGACCAGCACAGGAAGGGTACAATCCAAACTTTTTGATAAATATTGATAGGTACTTTCATTTTACCATATTATTTTTATCAAGTTTCAATATCTTTAAGAACTTTCTTTATGACATTATTATTTTACCAATTTGTATTATCCTTATGGCAAGGATATATATCTCATACATATTGCCAAATGATTCTCCATTAAGTGTCAACATTGTAATTAGATTATATTTACATAATAATTTCTGTCCTTAGTTAACACACAGACCTCAATTTACAGGTGAACCTGGCTGCTAAGTGTCATAGCACTTAAGTTTTATTTCAGCATGCAAAAGGCAAATCTCAGAGTCTGAAACCACAGTACCTAAGGTGAGAGTGACTCAAGCCTTCTGTAATAGACGACATTGAACCTGGTTCGTGCTGAGAGTGCTTTCCCCATGGTCCTACCTGCCAGGATGTCTCTCTTCTTCAGTCCTGTGCACAGACCATAATCAGGTGGTCACCATGGGGTCAGGGGACAAAGACTGACCATGGGACTCTATCTTCTTGATCTGCTGTTGCTTTGGTATGTCTCTACTTTTTATTTATATATTAATTTTGACAGCTGAACAGAAGATTTTCCTTTTTTGTAATAAATAGACTGGAGAATTTGAGGAACTGATGATCCCCTTTTCCTCCACAACTGAACTCAGATTGATCATTACAATTTCAGTTACATGGGCCAGCAGATAATCCATTTGTTTGCTGGCTTCAGATACTCAGAGAAGAATGGTTCTGCTCTGTGCCAAGGCTTTGGCTTAGCGAGTCTTCAAATATTAGTTAGTGCCAATGATTTATGGTAGGATTAATTGGGCAAGAGTACATTTTAATTTTATGGAATGGCTTTTGGGTTTAAGTACTGAGCTACTACATATTAGAGAAAATTGGAAAGTACGGATAGAAAAAAGGCAATTAAAAAATCAATTTGAAGTGATATTAAGGGCTAATATTTATATCTATTCCAAAGAATGTTTTCCAAAGAATGTTTTAATGATATTTAATAATGTATTAATATTGCTATTAATAATAGATTTATTGCTATTTAATAAATATTAAATAATATTTATATTTAGTATATAATAATGTATCCTATATAACATGAATCTTTAACCCCAGGATTATAAAGACCCTATAAGACATTTTTTTAATTTATTCAAACTACCCAAATGTCCATCAAAAGCAGAACAGAAATATTTATTTAAAATATCCATATAATGGGGGAGAGGATGTGGTTCAGGCAATTGGGCACCCACCTCCCACATGGGAGATCCTGGATTCGGTTCCCAGTGCCTCCTAAAGACAAATCGCAAGGAGTGACTCAAGCAGTTGGGCACTCACCTTCCACATGGGAGATCCCAGGTTTGATTCCTGGTGCCTCCTGAGGAAGACAAGCAGACAGACAAGGGAGCCATCTTGGGGTGGGGGAATAAAAATTTTTTTTAAAATCCATATAACGAATTCTATTTTTTTTTTTTTTTTTTAAAGATTTTATTTATTTATTCATTTATCCCCCCCTTGCTGCTTGTGCTCGCTGGGTCAGCTAACCACGCCACGCAGGCGGGCTTGCCTTCACCAGGAGGCTCCGGGAACCGAACCCAGGGCCTCCCATATGGTAAACGGGAGCCCTACTGATTGAGCCACAGCCGCTTCCCTAACGAATTCTATATACAATGAGAACGATTTATCTAAAATCACACAACATAGATAAGTCCAACAGAAACAAAATGTTGAGTAAAAGCCAAGTATAAAAGAGTGCAACCTATATACTTCTCTTAATATAAAGTACAAAATGGGCAAAACCAATTTATGCTGTCAGAAGTCAGAACAGCAATTTCTCTTTGAGGGGTGAGACTCCCCGGGGTGCTGACAATGCTCTATTTCTGGATCTGAGCTGTGGTTACACATATGTTTCAGTGCGTGAGAATTCATTTATCTGTCATTTATGTGCATTATTACGGATATATTTACATATAGTTAAAACATTTAATAAAAAGTTCTTTTTTTTTTAATTCACATACACAAATATCTCAGAGCCCATTTGGGACATTTGCCTGCAGCTTACCACAGTCACTGCTTTCTGATCCACCTTCAAGAAATACTGAATAGTATTTCATCCCCACTCTCTTACTTCTTTTTTTCCTTTATGTTTCTTAGCCACCATTACCACCATTATCATTTAGTGCAGAAGATTTTTTACTTAATCAATGAAACTAGTAATAGATGAAGTTTAATTGACAGATTTTTAAAATGTATTTTAATAGAGTTGTTTTTAATGGGACTCTAGGAAGTAAGAAACTCCCTACTTTAACAATAATTCTCAAATTCCTTTATCATATAATAAATAATTTCTGAACTATGGCCATGAATAAAATTAGATTCTCTACCTACAAAAGGTAATGTTATTTATAAATTGTATTTTTCTCTGGTCATTTTTAAGCATAGAATTCCACATGGCACGAGAGCCAGAGGTAAGTAATTTGGACCTCTTGTTTTCTTTCAGTTGCCTCTCATCCCCCCCAAAAAAAAATTATGGTGGCACCAAGAAGCCATTCTTTTTAGTAAGGAACCAATTGAAAGCACTAGGTCAGCAATGGTGTCTAATATGGATTAGTGTTACATTTGATACCAGCTGGCTTTAGGGACCTGTTTCAATTTGTTTAATTCTAGAAAGTACTATAAAATTTAAATGAATGAGAATTTACTTCTGACCATAATAGAATAACTATAACATCCTATTTATCTTATTCTATTCTATAGCCAACTTGACCTAATTGAAATTTATAGAACATGCCATCCAAAACTGCAGAATGTACATTATTTTCAAGTTCACAGGGAACATTGGCCACAATAAACCATTTGCCGAACCATAAAACAAGCATTGATAAATTTTTAAAGTCTGAAATAAAATATAGATGTTCTCTGACCATAATAGAATTATTAGGAATTAATACATAAATAGGTCTTGAAATTATACAAAGATTTAGAAATTAGGGAAGCGGCTGTGGCTCAATCAGTGGGGCTCCCGTTTACCATATGGGAGGCCCCAGGTTCGGTTCCCGGGGCCTCCTGCTGGGGGCGGGCCTACCCGCATGGCGTGGTTGGCTGACCCAGTGAGCACAAGCAGCAGGGGGGGGGATGAATGAATAAATAAATAAAAATCTTTAAAAAAAAAAAAAAAAAAAGATTTAGAAATTAAGCAGCACATTTCTAAATAACCTATGTATCAAAGAAAAACAAAAGAAATGAGAAAAATACTGAATAGAATGAAAATGAAAAACACAGCATATCAAAATATGTGTGATGCAATTAAAGCCATATCTACAGAAAAAAAATAAAACTTAAATGCTTATATTTTAAAAAATAATAAACGTATAAAAATCAATGATCTAAGTTTCCATCTCTAGAAGGTAAAAAAAAAATGGAGCAAATTAACCCCCAAAGCAAACAAAATGAAGGGAAAAATAAGAGCAGACATCAGTGAATGGAAAAGGATCAAAGAATAGAGAAATACAATGTAATCAAATTTTAATTCATTAAAAAGTTCAATGTAATCGGTAAACCTCAAGGTTTATCAAGAAAAAAGAGAGAAGACAAAAATTACCAATGTCGAGGATGAAAGAGGGGACGCTGCTAAAGATCCTACAGGCATTAAAAGGATAAAAAGAGAATATTGTGAAAAACTGTACGCCATTAAAATTAACAATTCAGATGAAATGAACAAATTCATAGAAAGGCAAAAGTTCTTACAAAGACAAAACTGTCACAAGAAGAAGTAGAAATGTAAACAACCCATATATATTAGGACAATTGAACCTATAATTTAAAACATTTCCATAAAGGAAATTCGAGCTCCAGATAGCTTCACTGACAAACATTATAAAATATTTAAGGAAAATATAATGCACTATTAAACCATCTCTTTCATAAAATACAGGTGAAAAGGAATGCTTCCCAAATCATTTGATGAGACCAGCATTACTCTGATACCAAAACTAGACAAAGATATTGCAAGAAAAGAAAACTATAGGCCAACATTCCTTGTGAACATAGATTTTTTTAAATGATTGTTAAAAATTAAGAAATATACAAAACAGCCAAGAAGTTATGACCAAGTGAAGGATTTCCCAAGAATGCAATGTTAATTTAACTTTCAAAAATCAATCAATGTAACTTAACATTAACAGAATAAAGGAGAAAAGTTATATGATCAATTGTTTAAGTGCACTTTTAAAAGAGTTTGACCAAATTCAGCATCCATTTGTGATAATAATTCTTAACAAACTAGAACTAGAAGAGAGCTTCCTCAATCTGATAAAAGGCATCTATGAAAAACCTACTTCTAACATCATAGTTAATGTTTAAAGATTGAATGCTTTCTTCCTAAGATTGGGAACAAGACAAGGATATCTAGGCTTATCATTGCTATTAAACATTGTACTGGAGGGCTTAACCAATGGAATAAGTCAAGAAAAAGAACTTAAAAGTATACAGATTGGAAAAGAAGAAATAAAATTGTCTTTATTCACAGATGACAAAAGTGTATGTAGAAAACCCTAAGGAATACAAAAAAGCTACTAGAACTGAAAAATGGGCTTAAGAGTTTGTAAGAGATAAAGTCAACATACAAAAATCAGTAAAAAACAAACAATTTGAAAGAAAAATTAAATTTAAAAAACAATATTACCAACAATAAGAATCAAAAACCATGAAATACTTAGAAATAAATTTAGCCAAGTATGTGCAAGACCTGTACACTGAAAACAGGAAAATATTGCTGAGAGATATTGAAGAAATCCTAAACAAATGGAAGATATACCTAAATTAATCTATAGATTCAATACACTCCAAATCAAAACACAAAGATGCTTTCATGCATAAAACAACAGCCAATTCCAAAACTTATATGATAATGCACAAGACTGTAAAGTTCAAACCATTTTTAATATACTTTTTTATTAGTTTTTAAAAGATACTTAGATTACATAATGTTACATAAAAAATATAGGGGATTCCCATATGCCCCGCCCCCTACCCCTCCCACATTTTCCCACATTAACAACATCCTTCATTAGTGTGGTACATTTGTTACAATTGATGAACACATTTTGGAGCATTGTCACTAAGTGTGGATTGTAGTTTACATTGTAGTTTACACTCTCTTCTGCACAATTTTGCAAGTTATGGCAAGATATACAATGGCCTGTATCTGTCATTGCAATGTCATTCAGGACAATTCCCAAGTCTCGAAAATGCCCCCATATTACACCTGTTTTTCCCTCTCCCTCCCCTCAGAACCTCCAGTGGCCACTGCCTCCACATCAATGATATAAGTTCTTCCATTGCTAAATCACAATAAGTCTATAGTAGAATACCAGTAAGTCTACTCTAGTCCATCGTTCATTCCCCAATCCTCAGGATTCTGGGATGGTGATGCCCACTCCACCTCTAATTGAGAGGGGGCTTAGATCCCATGGGATAGATGGATGGGACTATCTTGCTTACAGTTGCAGACTCTTCCTGCTCCTTGGGGTGGTCCTTGTCTATCATCATCTCCTTGTTAGTTGTCCTGGGTGAGTCCAATGAATTGGAGAGTAGGTGTTGCAACTCTGTTGAGATTCAGGGCCCAGCTGGCACATGGACAGCCCAAAGATTTCAGTCTCTTGGACATACATCTATCAAGTCTAGTACTAACTATAGGTTCAAATAGAAGGGGCAGAAGAGCCATGTTTATGCTCCCCACTGTGACAGAGTTGGACTCAGTTGTGGTTTCCCTACACAAACCATTTTTTTAAAAAAGAATACCAAACATAGAAGACCTATACTACTTGATTTCAAGACTTACTCCAAGCTATAATAATAATAGTGTATGTGGTATTGGCATAAATATAAACATATAAATTAATGGAACAAAACAAAACAGAAAGTTCAGAAATAGACCCACACATTTATTGTCAATCAATTTTTGACAATTGTGACAAGGTGATTCAATAGGAAATTCAAGGGGAGTCTTTTGAACATACAGTGCTGGAAAAAATAAATATAAATACAGAGGAAGGTACCATGACCCTTACTTTGCACCATATATAAAAGTTAACTAAGGGAAACGGATGTGGCTCAAGAGGTTCGGCGTCCGTCTACCATATGGAGAGACCAGGGTTCGATCCCCAGTACCTCCCGGTAAAAAAAAAAAAAAGAAAAACCAGCATGATAAAAGTTAACTAGAAATGGATCATAGACCTCTACATCAAAACTAAAACTTAATAAAACTTCTAGAAAAACCACAGGAAAAAAAATCTGTGATCCTAGGGTGGGTAATGATTTGTAAAATAGGATATATATAAAGCATGAACCATAAAAAAAAAAAAGAAAAATTGGACTTCATCAAAATTTAAAACTTCTCATTGAAAAACATTTAAAGTGAAAATGCAAGCCACAGACTAAATGAAAATATTTTCACTACATATATCTGAAAAAGAACTTACATCCAGAATTTTTTTTAAAAACTTACAAAACAATAGTAGGAAGGCAATCAATAAAAATTGACCAAATATTTTGCACAGATATTTCACAAAAGAAGATAAGTGCATGCAAAGATGCTCAAAATTATTAGTTACCATGAAAATGCAAATTAAAACCATAATGAATACCACAATTCATACATTAAAATCGCTAAAATTAAAAAGACTGACAATACCATGCACTTTTGAGGATAAGTAACAAATGGAATTCTGATACATTGCTAGTGGAAATGTAAAATAGTACAATCACTTTGGAGACCATTTGGTAGATCCTTAAAAATTTAAGCCTACAATTATGATCCAGCAGTTTCATACCTAAGTATCTAACAGAAATGAAAACATAAGTCCACAAAAAAAAATTTTTTTAAGTAATTTTATTCATACCAGTCAAAAATGGAAAACAACCCAATGTTCATCCAACCACAATGTCAACAAGTAAATGGATAAACAAATTGTGCTGTATTTATACAATGGATGACTACTCAGGAACATTAAGGAAAGAACTGCTAATATATATATAGCAATGCAGATGAACCTCAGAAATCACATGCCGAGCAAAAGCAGCCAGAAACAAAATCCTACCCACCATATTATTCCATTAAAATTCATGGATAGGCAAAACTAATCACTACAGAAAGCAGGTTAGTGGTTACCTGGACCTGGGAGTGGGGTAAATTGAGTGTAAAGGAGAACAAAAGCATTTTGGGGTGATGAAAATGTTTTATTTCTTGATTGTAGTGCTGGTTACACAAGTATATGTATTTGTCAAATTTCATTGAACTGTACACTTAAATTGAAAGCATTTCACTGTATATAGATTAAATATCAATAAAATTTATTTTTAAAAATAATAAATGTGGGAAGCGGCTGTGGATCAATCAGTGGGGCTCCCGTTTGCCATGTGGGAGGCCCCGGGTTCGGTTCCCGGGGCCTCCTGGGCCTCCTGGTAGGGGCGGGCCCGCCCGCACGGCGGGGTTGGCTGGCCCGGCGAGCACAAGCGGCGGCGGCGGGGAGGGGGGGGGGGAATGGA
>JAKSZT010053836.1:2828055-2846385 GCA_026826555.1 Tolypeutes matacus
AATGGATGAATGAATAAATAAAATCTTTAAAATAATAATAATAATAATAAATGAGGAGTAATCTGCAAGGGCAACAAAACTTTTCCCCCTTGAGATTAATTCCCATTTCTCATGCGGTCTTGATCCCTGCGAAAGACAACGTGCTGAATGTACTGATGAGCTGGCATTCTGAGCTGGCAAATTCCTGTTAGTGACATGCACTCGTCACATATAATGCCTGAGAGACGTCTCTGAGATGGTCCTTCAAATGGGGCTTAGGTCCTTGTGGCTAGTAAGGTTGAGAGCATGGCAGCTACTACCTTTCTGTGCCAGGGGATGGAGAATGGCATTCCAATTTAAAGACCTAAGTCATTTTTTAGTTGACATAACCAGATGCTCTCCCCAGTGGCTTCAGTCAGGGGAGACTTGCTCCTTGACCCCTAGCAGTGAGGCAGACCTCCACTGAGCTGGTTGGGTCGTGTGGGGAAAGCTGGCAAATAATGCACAAAAACTCCGAAGACATTATGATTGTTGCCCATAATCCTAGTGCTTGTCAGCATCTATTAATCCTCTACAACCCAAGCCTGCTTCTAAAAAGGCAAAGTATGGGAAGCGGCTGTGGCTCAATCAGTAGGGCTCCCGTTTACCATATGGGAGGCCCCGGGTTCAGTTCCCGGGGCCTCCTGGTGAGGCAAGCCCGCCCGCACGGCGTGGTTAGCTGACCCAGCGAGCACAAGCAGCAAGGGGGGGATAAATGAATAAATAAATAAAATCTTAAAAAAAATAAAAAAAAATAAAAAGGCAAAGTAGTTTACCAGTGCCCACACAGGTCTAGCAATTTTAAAACTAATTATCTAAGACCAAAGCATTTAAAAGTGAAACTAGTGACTAAGTATTCTCCTTGCAGTTTTTTCACCTACGTATTTTCAAGGACAAACAGTTTAGCTGGCATCCACTGGAAGGATTATGGAAGGCTTTTAGAGAAGAGGGCAACATATCTGGAAAGGAATTTTCCTGAATGTTTTATACTGAAATTTATCAGGGATATTGAGAAGCAAGGTGGCCAGAAAGGAATTAGTCAAGCAAGGAAGGATGCTTACTGAATTCAAGGATTTACTAAAGAATCCCATGTAAGTTTGCTGTGCCCTTAACTTTCTAATCAAAGATCAAAGGTTCAGATCAGAATGATGTGGAACAAAGAAAGGGGATGTGGGTTTGTTTAGAGGGAAAGTTGGAGGATCCATTTGCTTCAACTTTGTTTGAAAATAATGAGGTTTTGGAGCTAGAAAAGGCCCTAGTGTCATCCAGCTCTGAGCTTCCCAACATTCTAAGGAATGAGGTTGTGGGAAGCGGCTGTGGCTCAATCAGTAGGGCTCCCGTTTGCCATATGGGAGGCCCCGGGTTCGGTTCCCGGGGCCTCCTGGTGAAAGGCAGGCCTGCCCGCACAGCGTGGTTGGCTGACCCGGAGAGCACGGGCAGCGAGGGGGGGATAAATGAATAAATAAATAAAATCTTTAAAAAAAAAAAAAAAAAGGAATGAGGTTGTGATGCCAGTGAGAACTAGAAATCAAGAGGAAACATGGCTCAGCTTCCAAGATAATTCTGTGTCCTTGGATGGTTTTGTACATAATCATTATTATATATTCAAACAAATATACATATATTATTAAGACAAATGAGCAATTTTCCTGAATTTTAAAGAGTGGCATTGTCGAAGAAGCTAATTGATTGCAGTATTTCCTTTGGGCTGTGCTCCTTCTCTTTCCTCTGCCACTAGGGGTACCTCATTAGAAAGACCGCCTGCTTGCCAATTCTGGGATGGTGAAAGGGGGAGCCCGGGAAAATAAGTGGGCTTGTCCAGACCACACAGTGTCTACAAGAAGAGTCAGTGGTGGTAGCTTCACTGTTAGGAGAAGTGAAGGTTTAGTAAACTTTCCAGTATTAATTTGGGTAGGTATTCCCTCTTTGTGCTTTGTTTCTGTTCGAGCTGGAAGTATAAAATGCACAATCTGTAACAGATAAAATATAGCTCCGTATCTATTTCTGTACCAGATCTTTTAGTACTGAACTAGTAACTAGACTTTTCCACCTTTAAAAACTATGCCAAGTTATAGCTATATTGTGTGTACACTTGGAAATGGTGCTGTTTAAAAGAAAACTTAACTTGTGTGTGTATAAAGTAAAAGTATATGAATTCATGACAAAAGGCCCCCTCCTCCAGGACGCTGCCCCAACCCACACCCAGGCGGGTGGGAGCTGCACAGTGGTCAACGAACCTTACTGACCCTACTTGCTCTATCCTGGCTCCCTGAGGAAGGAACAGACATGCAGGATGTTCTTTCTGGGGAGAAATCGGCCCCTGAGTTCATGGGACCCAGTCGTCCCCTAGGAGCCGGGTCTCTTCCCTCCCCACCCCCTGACCTCCTGCTCCTACAGCACTTTCCTCCTAAAATAGAGCTGGTGCTCCTGTCTGTCTGCATGGGTGGCTTCTAAGTGGATTTGTTCCTTTATTCTCTCCTTCACTGATCCATTCACTTTTTTTTTTTTCAATTTTATAATCAGTTTTATTGAAATGAATTCAGAAACCATACAATTCATCTAAAGTATGCAATCAATGGCATTTGGTATAATCAAAGAGTTATGCATTCCTCATTTCAATCAACATTATAATATTTTCATTACTCAAAAAAAGATAAGAAAAAAAACAAAAACAAAAACAAGCTATATAAAAAATCCTATTCCTTAGTAGTCACCTCTCAATCTCTGTATCATTTTCCTGCCATATATAACTCATATTCTATTTTCATCTCTGTGATTTATTTGTATTTACAATTTGTATAGACGGAGTAAAATAGTATATAGTATTTTTTGTCTAGGTTCTTTCACTTAGCCTGCTTCCTTTTTTACCATTGATAGGAGATTATTGATATAGTATCATACACTACTGTCTATAGTTTGTTTTGGTTGTAGTTTTGGCCAGCTATCACCCTGATATTCACCTCTTGTATATTTGTTCTGTTTCAGGGGAAAATATTCTTATGTTTGCACTATTAATCATATTCATTTTTCTCTAGAGGGTTCACTATGCTATACACTTAATTTTTGTGTGTGTGTGGGTAAAAATCAAATTTTTCACAATACATACCAATATTTGTAAAATGATATATAAATATATATGCATATATGTGCATTTGCTTACATAAATGTTATTTATATATATATATATATATATATATATATTTTTTTAAAGGTGCTTAGATTACCTAAATGTTACACAGAAATTACAGGAATTCCCATTTTCCCCACCTCCTACCCCTCCCATAACATCCCACAGCCTTCATCAGTGTGGCCCATCACCCTCAATGGATATACACATCCTGGGGCCTTGCCACCAAGCATAGACCACAGTTCACATCGTAGACCACACTCTCTCCCACACAGTTCTGCATGGTATATGCTGATGTAAAATGGCCTACATCCGTCGCCACAATGCCACTCAAGACAACCCCCAAGTTCCGAAAAAGCCCCTGTTTTTCAACTGCCCTTCCCCTCCCTGCCCCAAAAGCGTCCAGTTTCCATGCTTGTTGGTGGAGCCGCGTAAGCCAGCCATAGGTTCTCCCCTCAGGGAACTTTCAGTCTTGTCTAGCAGGAAGGTAGCGTGAATCGGTGCAAGTAACTTTATACACAGTGTACATCTTCCTTCCCAATCCTCACCCCTAGCAGGAGTTTTAATGACAAGGAAAGGACCTGCCCTGCCCGTTCCGGGCTGCTGGGGCTGCTCTGTCCAATCTCCCCCCCACCCCCCACCCCGAGAAAGTAACGGCTCCTTTCAGGTCATGCCCCCACTCCCAGAAAATACATCCAAAACAAACAGTGGAGCTGAAGTTCTAGAAGTGACTTACTTGGCTAAACATTTGCCTGTCGATGACGAACTTTCTGGCAAACCTTGGAGAACAAGTCCTGGTGCTCAGGCTGAGGCTCAGGCGCCTTTTTGTGATCTGAGGAGATTTTTCCCCCGCAATGTGTCCTCTCCTGGGCCTTCCACCTGTGGCCATGGGAGGACAGGAAGGACATTACGGCCACCCCACGCCTGGGCAACCGTACTGACCAGCAGTAACAGAGGGTGACCCTGGGGACCTTCCTTCCCAGTCTCACACCATGAGCCAAACCCCTCTCCCTGGTCTTCCTGATGCCTTATGTTCCCCTAGATCCTGTCAAAGGAGTGACTGCAGCAGAACAACCCATACCCTTCCCTCAGACCTGCTACGGATTTCAGAGGCCGTTCTGTACGTAAAGTAGAAGCACGTGGCAGAATCCGTGTGTGTAAACACAACTTTTGAAAGGTTGGGTTTTGTTCCAAAGCATTACTCTGTCTTGCCATTCACTAGATCTCTCTACACTTTACTTTTTAGAAAACAGCCATACCTTTCCCTTTTGGCTCACAGTAGGATGGGTTTTTCTTTTCCTGCTGAGCAGCTGAGGTAGGAGACTTGGATTCTCAGAGTCCCAGATCACAGGCACCAGCTGTGTTCCTGAGCAGCTGCATGACTTCTCACCCAGATTCTCTCTGTTCAGCTGGGAGATTATGAGAACTTTTGACATGTGTATAGTTCATTACAAAGCACTTTAATACTTATGTTTTCCCTTGATCCTTGCCACAATTCTGTAAGAATTATTCCTATTTTTCTGTGGAATAAACTTATTCAACCAATATTTACCAAATGTCTACCAAGCGTCATAGCCAGGCACACTTCTTGTTTTTAAGATAATTACAAACTGATGGGGCAGGCAAGCATGGAGACAAAGAAGTATAATATGATATGGTAAATGAACCCCACTACCACTATACTATTTTATATGCACGGTATTAATAAATGTTAATAGTTGTCCAAATTCCTATTGGGGAAAGTTTGTCATTGGCTCCACCTGGTGACCAGGGGTGACCTAATGAGATGTTCTAAGCAGAAACTTGAAGGAAGACCATTTACCAAGTTGACTGGGGAGAATAAAATGGAGGACACTTTCCACAGAGGGAACAGCACATGCAAAAGTTTGGCAGCATTAAATAGTTTGCAGTGTAGTATGTTTTAGAACTTCATAGTGGGGATAGGGGTGAAGTGATTTGTCCAAGGCCATGTACCTGTCCAATGGCAAAGCTCGTGGTCAAGGTCAGTGATCTTTCTGCCCTTCTCCTCCTACCCATTTGTAAGTGCCCAGGCTCTTTTCTAACACATGGAGCTTCCCGAATGGAATGCCACCTGACCAATTGCCCTCCAGATGGATACTTAGAGAAAAATTATCTCTGCTATTCTTGATTTCGAGCTGCATTTCTTTGGGCAAGCCATGTCTATACAGTGGCAAATTGCGACAGTTGTAATCATAGTAATAGCATCACAAGAATAATCAAATGCTATTGAAACAAAAATGCAGCAATTTAGGCTGTGCTTCAGCTGCTGTAATGTGCATTTAAGTTTATGCACATTTGTGATTTATGAGAAAGAGCATGCCCTTTACGAGTCCCTGGAAGCTGTGATATACTACCTCTGCACACTGTTTTTGTTTGGCGATTTATATCCCCTTCTCTCCATCTTCAATTTTGAAAGGGAGGGAAGCCAACCTACTTGCTGTAATCTGGAAATAATTAATTTTTAAAAAGATAAGCCTGTGTGTAAAGAAATCCTTAGCTTGTATTTTGATGGGACTCCAGTCTCTATTATATAAGGGATTAGGGGTCCTAGCTAAGTTCATGGACATGGAGGAGCAGGGAAAACCATCTGTAAGGAGAGAATGAAGCAGGTGGACAGAGGGAAGTAGCCATGAGGCCTGAGAGAAAGAAAGTGCCACAGCCTTGGTTCCTGAGACCTCTAGGTCCTGGTTGAAGTCCCTCATAAGACCCAGCTTTGTGATGCCCTTGAGTTTCAAGAGGTACCTTTGTGTCCTTCTGGTACATTCCATTCACATGTAGAAGCTAATTTGAATGGTGTCTGCTATGTTTAATCAAAGGAGACTTTCCTAAGACAAGTTCTAGGACCTGCTTACATTAGGAACTCAGAGAAAGGAGAGGTTTATACAACTTGGGACAGCCAGGGAAGCCTTCATAGAAGAGGAGGCTTGAGCTGGACCTTAAGAGATGAGAATAATTTAGAGAGATAGAAGAGGAAAGAGATCAGAGATGACAGGAACAGCATGACCAAAGGCAAAGAGGTGGGAAAAGACATGATGTGCAGGGACCACAGCACCAAGGGGTTAACAAGGACTGTTTATGTGGTGAGGCTGCAACAGGTGGAGCAGGAGCATCAGAAGTGCTTGTTTTGTGGAAGCTCCTGATTCTTGCCCCTGTGACATTCACCTGAAAAGGAGACAAATACAACATAAGAGCTTTAACTTTCCATTAAGCCCTTCTTCAAAATTACACGACAAAAATGAGGCAGTCTGGTGTGGACCAAAACACATAAATTTTGGGGCCATCCATTTTGGGGCCCAAAACCCAGTTCTATCACTGAGTAGTGAGACTGAGCAAGATACTTAGATGCTCTGAGCCTCAGTTTACTCATTTGTGATAACACCTACATTAAAGACTAAAAGAAACCGTATATGTAAAATGCCTGGTACAGTCACTCCCAGACGTGCTCCTTACCCACCACATCACGGCGCATCAGCCTCACTGTCACTTAAGGCTGTAACACAGCACTGATTAGAAATAATGATGATAATAATAATGCTGATTATTTCTGTTTATCAAACACACACTGTGTCAACAGTTTTGTGTTAACTGCTTTATGTGTATGACCTCATTCAATCCTCACAACACTCTCTGAAAGTGAGGAAATCCAGTACTAGTGTGTTCTTGTAAAAATTTCCCAATGTAATCACAAGTAAGAACTTCTCTGTTGTAGAGTGGCGTTGGAGTTGGTAGTGAAAACAAATTCTGTCCCTCAAACCTGAGCCTGATCACCAGGTTCAGGAAAACATGTGTTTGATCTTGTGAGAAGTGGGGGGAGTGGGGATGGAGGACAGCCTGGGCTAGTGAAAAAGCAGCATACGTGGAGTGGATATAGTTCAGTGGTTGAGCACCTGCTTCCCATGTTCAAGGTCCTGGGTTCAATCCCCCATACCTCCAAAAAAAAAAAAAAAAAAACAGCATAAGCCAAAATATATGGGTTCTAGATGCAGCTTTGCTGAAAATTAGGTCACTTACCTGACTCTTAGGCAAATCACTTGACCTCTATGAACTTGAGCTTCTTCACTTGTAATAGAAAATGAGCCTCCTCATGTGTAATATAAGGATCTTGCCCTTAGCTCAGTAATTCTAAATCCTAGTTACACTTTAGGATCACCTGAGAAATGCTTTTTTAAAAAATAGGATTCCCAGGCCCCAACCCAGACCAATTATGTAAATCAGCATCTCTGGAGGATGGATCTCAGAAGTAGATGATCTCTTAAAAGTTTCCCCTAGATGATTTTTAAGAAATCTTCCAGATTAAAGATTCGAAGCACCAGACACCCCATACAACTAGTTGAAGAAAATGGAGAGACCCCATTGTCTGAACTGAAAGGGGTCAGTAAATATTGTGTGATGCAAATAAAAGTTACGGCTGCCTCATGATTTGGAGATGCTCTTTGTAAGGCTGAGCCCAATGTTGTAAAAACAATATGAAGCTGGAGAAAGAAGATGGAATTTGGAATAAACCTAGAGATCGTCCTCCCAGGAGAATTGTTAAATTTATTCATTCAGTAAATATTTATTGAGCACTTACTATGTGCTGATCCCTGTTGGGCTCTGAAGTTGACACACAGGCAAGTTGTACATGGATGATTTGCTATGAGTATAACAGAAATGCTATCAATGGAGACACTAATTGCTTCTCTGCAAGCATCAGGAATTGTTTCATGAGGAGGTGGTGGTTGAATTAAACCTTGAAGAATGGGTGGAAGTACATGCTTGTGTAGAACTCAGATTGAGGTGTGGAAAGTACATTGAAGGCAAAAGGAAGTGGGTAAGCAAAGCTTTTCACTTTAAACTCAGAAAAACTCAACTCTGTGTTTCTCTACACACTCAATGCTCTTTCATGTCAAGGTATCTGCAGGTATGTGATGCCTCTCTCCTTTACACCTGGATACATCCTGTCATCTTTAAAGAACCATCTGAGAGTAGCCTCCTCTATGTAACCATCCCTGAGGCCCCTGGTCTGTCTCACAGTGCTTCCCTATGTTTGCCTCCTTCATGCCATTTACACATACCCCCACATTAGGTTGTAAGCTCTTCAAGGGCAGGGATGACATATATTCATGTATGGTCTTGTTTCCAGTACTTTTCACATGGCCTGGCTCTTAATGGGTCTTCAATAAGTTTTTAGTAAACTGAACTGAGAAAATGAATTAATCTTTTTCAAAAGCTAAATCAGATTATCTCTTTCTCTACCTGACAATCCTCTAACAGATTCTTGTTTACTTATAATAAAATCTAGACAACGTACCATCATCTACAAAGTCCTAGGTGATTTGGCCCCAAAATATTTTTCTAACTTCATATCACTTTCCCTCTTTTGTTATTATGTGCATAAAACAAGCCTTGAAAGATCAAGCTGATCCAAAAGTAAATGAACTGCTTGCCAGAACAAAACTTAAGGCTCAATTAAGGAAGACAATAAAATCCAGATACTCAACACTAGGGAATCTAGCATACAATCAAAAGTTACTAGTTATGTGAAAAGACAAGAAAATGTAACCCATAACCAAGAGAGAAGTCAGTCAATAGAAAGAGATACAGACACGAAAAAGGTGATAGAATTAGCGGAAAGAGCTTTAAAACAGCCATTAGAGGAAATAACATTAAAAAAAAAAAAAAAAGAACAAAGAACAGATGGCCCAAATATAAAACAAATAGCAAGATGGTAGACTTAAGCCCAATTAAAGATAGATGAACTAAAATGCTCCAATTAGAAGGCAGAGTTAGTCTAACTGGATAAAAAAAAGAAGAATAAAAAGAAAAAGATAAGAATCATGTGAGAAATGGCAAGTGTCCAGTTTTACAAGCTCATCAGGTTTGAAAAGTAAAGTAATGGGAGATAAAACTGGAAAGTCTGACTAAAGCCAAATTATGCTGGGCCATAGATGTCAAATCCTGTAGTTGCTATAGGCATGTGTGCCTTTTGTGTGCAAATAAACAACTCGATATGTGAAATGAGATGAGATTCTAGAAAAAGAAGTAGAAAGCCAACTTAGGTTCCAGATGTTTTATTTTATAAGAAAAGCAAATCTTTCTCCCATCTCCTGATTTTACCTTTCTCATGAGGAACCGCTGGCCATGGTGATGCATTTCGGCTGCCCAAGCTCCCAATGATTAAATAAGCCAGGTAGCCATTAAACAAAAACATTAACCTTTAAACTACGTATTATGAAGCTTTCTTTAAAAAGTGAAAATGTACTTATAAACTGAAGAAAGTAGGAAGTGTAATCTCCCCTTGTCATTAAATCAATAAAGAAATTAAAGATGGCATTACCCCAAACCATAGTCCTTGGAAGATATATATTTTTTATTATTTTCATTATTATTATTATTTCATTTTTCAGTAGCCTCTGAGTATGAAGTTACCTCAAGTTAAAGGCATGGAAAGATAGGGAAAAGATGTTGCTTTTGCCTGAGTTTCATGATGCTGATATCAATCTTTTATTTCATAAACTTCAGGCTGGTTTTTGTTCTAAACACAGGCTTTGATGTATTAAATGTGGCAATGACAGGAATACAAATAAGAGAATTACCAATGATACTAACCAAGGGATCTAGGGGCATGCTAACTGCCCTCCCACCCCTGAAGAATGGAATGCAGGAAAGGTCACAATGCAGCCAGGCTTTGGAGATATATCTGAGCTCAAATGACTCAATGAATGACTGGGAGGTACAATTTTTGCCATTGTTTTTTTCTGGCTATGAGGAAGAAAGGACAAAGGATTTGTGTGAGCCTTAGCATGAGGGTTGGCTGTGGTGAGATTGAAGGACCTGGACCTCAGTGTCGGAAGGTCTGGGTTTACTCCTAATTCAGTTCCTGGTCAAGCCATCTCGCCTTAGATCTGTGAGATGGCAGGATTTGGTAGCAGTTAGTCTCTAAAAGTCCTTTCTGGTTTGAAAACTGTAAGGGCCTAGTACATACCTATATGGAGCATTTGTTAGTTTTTGGAAAATACTTTCCAAAACACCAATTGTCTTGATGTTATTCACAACCTGGACAGGAATTATAGGTACAGTTGGGTAAAATGAGGTTTACCTAAGCTGAAGGACATACAGCTAGTTAACCAAGTGTAGACCCGGCTCTAGCTGCAGGTCTTCTGGCTTCTAATCACATGCCCTTTATCCTACCCTACACTGCTTTTCAACAAAGACAATATAAGCCTTATTTAAAGAGAATATTAGCCTAAAATAAAGCCTTATTCAAATAAAACTGGGAAATGGTGCCTTTGAGTTCCTTCAGGGAGAATTTGGATCTGGGATCAAAAATTGTGAAAGTGGAATGGGCTTGCCCATAAGTTCAAGATGAAAAATGACGCCTTCCCATTCCTAGGTATATATCAAAAGAATTGAAATCTGGTATTCAAATAAATCCTTGTATATGAATGCTCATAGAAGCACTAATCATAATAGTCAAAAGTAGAAACAACCCAAATGTCCATCAATGGATGAGGGGATAAACAATTGTGATACATGGACACAATGGAATGTTATTCAGCCACAAAAAGGAATGAAATACTGATACATGCTGTAACATGGATTAGCCTCAAAGACGTTATGCTAAGTGAAAGAAACCAGACACAAAAGAGCACATATTGCATGTTTCCATTCATAGGTAACTCCACAGGAACAGAGAGCAGATTGATAGTTGCCAGGGACTGGAGGGCCAAGGGGGTGGGAGGTAAGGTGAATTGAGGAATAACTGTTTAATGGGTACAGGGATTTATTTTGGGGTAATGAAAATGTTTTGGAACTGGATAGAGGTAGTGGTTGAATAACAATTGTGAATGTGCTAAATGCCACTGAATTGTTCACTTTAAATAGTTGATTTTACGTTATATAAATTTTGCCTCAATAAAAAAATGAAGCTTATAAAAATATTAACATTAGAACGCCTGCTTTCATTTGCTTTCTGGCATTTCCATATTCTGCTAACCCTTTCTAAAGCCAGACACATCCAAAGGCTCTATCTGTGTTTTCATGATGATTGTTTTACAGAAAGAATCCATCATTCCAGATCTTGTGAATTTTGTAAGAGCTAGAAAGATATGCTTGGAAGATGATTTTCAGGGACTTCTCCTGGCACAGAATCTTTGAGGATGGACCTTAGATATGCTCAAGTGTAGAGTTCTACCTGGGGCTGGAATTCTTTCCGTGTCATTCCTGACATTGGCCCTTCCACCTCTGCTCTCACATTCCCAGACACTAGACACTCCCTGCTGACACAGCCAGTTTTGAATCCTACAAGAAACAGATAGCAAATTTGTTATGTTTGATTCACACTAGAGATGCTGCTTTCAAATTTTGGAAATAAAAGTCATTTTTTTAAAAACTGGTCATAGAATGATAGAATATTAAAGCTGGGCAAAGGCCTCAGAAATCATTAAATACAAATCTCTCTTTTTTCTTTTTTTCTTTCTTTTTTTTTGAGAAAATGGAGGTCCCTAGTCATGGCAGTTGGAAGCATTTTTTCACTCAGGTAAACCCTTTCCTAATGAGGCTCGGCCAAGAGGTCATCAGGAATCCTTCCCATCTGCAAGTCGATGGAGGTAGAAGATGACTTTTAGGGGCCCCTTGAGACACTTGTTCTTTGCTATGATTGTCACCAATGATGATAAGAGCTTATCCTTTGAACATAAGGGGAGCACTGACCCTTCATTGCTAGAGCAAGACAATAGCTGAATTGTTACAAGCAGCACTAAAGCAATGCCAGTTTGCCCTATCTGTGCATTTTCCTCCACCCCTCTTATGGAGAGGAAGATAAACGTATTTATTGATCACACCCTATGTGCAAGCACTAAGTTAAGCAATTGTTCAGTTTTATTTTCACAACAGTATCCTTGTGGTGAAGGTAATTTCCCCCCATGTTTGTCACCGCAATGCCTTCCTATACATAGAATGTGTTCATTAATGAGACAGAATAATTTCTTAGCTGTTTTGGCCTCTATTTATGTGGTCAATGTCAGTCCCAGAAGTGTTAGGGGCAGAGCACTGTGCTAGGAGAGTCATGAGAGAAATAAAGCTGTGTCTGGTCCTGGATGCATGGATGGGGCAGTCAGAGTCCCACATGTAAGCAGCCAAAGGCAATCCAGCCAACATCAGCACAAACCCTCCTCAACACCACACCCCAAGTACACTGAGATGAACAAGCAGGAACGTGGCAGCCTGGTAGGAGAGGCCAACAGACACCGAAAAGAAACCAATTGGCATAAAGTGTAAGTATCATAATAGACCCAAAAGAAATCAGAAACATGAGTCGACTGTGCTGGGGTGATCTGGGAGAGTTCCTGGGAGGATGGACAATTGAGAACAGCTATGAAAGTAGAGCAGATTTCAACAGAAAGAGGTCAGGGGTGGGGCATGCCAGAGAACAGGTAGGACATGAGCAAGTAAAGGGCATCACAGTTCGGGCCAGCTCAGGAAGTGGTGAGGAGTTTGAGGCCTGTGTCACGATGAAAGATATAAAAAAAAAAAAAAAAAAAAATAGCCCAGGGGTTGGAGGGGGCTTGGGAGAGCAAGAAGACTGTTGAAGGCTTTGAAAATTACATAAAGGAATTTGGATCCTTTTGGTGTGATATAGGGTATATATTCACTTAGGGTACAGATTCAGCTACTGTAACAAAGACCTAGAAGTAGAACACACATGCAAGGGAGATGTACAATTCTCTCTAATATAACAGTGCAGACATGAGCAGTATGGGACGGTAAGGAGACTCTGCTATCCTCAACATGTCAGAACCAGGGAAGGCAGGCCCAATCCTTTAATTCCAAGACAAGGAGACAGCACGCAGTTCACACTGGCAAGAACACAGTCTCATGGCCTCGCTTAGCTCAAAGCAAGCAGTGAAATGAGTATTTAGCTGAGCAATCAGGCCAAAATGAAGAAGGGGAGAGTGAATGATGCGAGGCAGCTAACAGCTTTCCACAGGGAACCCTCAAAAGCTTCTGAGCAAAGGATGTGACGACACCCACATTTCAGAAAAAAATAATTCTGGCCACATGAAACAGTTCAAAAAGTTTAATTATTTAAATTCTACCTTGTTTCAAAAAGGACTGAAGTACGCAATCATAATAATCTAAGATAATAAATTACTAAACTGAATTTATTGTGCAGGCCATGAGGCAATGAGGAGGCAGAAGGGTGAATGTGGTCAAGGGCCCCCAGTGCAGCCCTGGTCAGGGAGGAGGGAAGGCTGAGAGGGGGTCTTGAAAAATGGGCAGAACTTAGAGGGGCAGAGAAGGGTTGTGAGGGCCCCTTAGATGAGGCACAACTCACTATTTTTCATTAGTAAAAAATGGGAACCATAAAGGTACCACGTACCAGGGTTCAATAGTAATCTATACTTGGCTCATATTTGCAAAGGGCAATTCGTTATGAGGTGCAGATGGCAAATGACTCTCCACAAGGAAGCGTTCTTCCACAGAAGGGATTTTTGCTGAGGGCAGAGAAAAGTCGCACTTGAAGTGAACGACTGCTGAGGTCTGTTCCGATTGTGAGATACTGTTCTAAGTTCCTAAGGTCCTACGCAGCAAGTAGAGAGAGCAAACTAATAAAATATTTGCGTGGGACCTGGGTAAAGTTGATATATTTCTGTTGTTCCTGTGAAAATACTCTTTCCTTTTCTCCTATCCAAGTACTAACCAGGCCCGACCCTGCTTAGCTTCCAAGATCAGACGAGATGGGGCGCGTTCAGGGTGGTATGGCCGTAGACTCTTTCCTTTTTTAATAACAGTTATCCGTTATTGAGTGTCTACTATGGGCCAAGCATTGCAATAGGCATTTGCATAGCTCATTTGTTTTTCACAACAATTCTATTTAGGTGTCATACTAAACCACAGACTCAGAAAGGTGAGGTAACTGATGTTCATAGCAGCATTATTCACAATTGCCAAAAGTTGGAAACAACCCAGGTGTCCGTCAACTGATGAATGGATAAACAAATTGTGGTATATACACATGATGGAATATTATGCAACAGTAAGAAGAAATGAAGTCATGAAGCATATGACAACATGGATGAACCAGAGGACATGATGTTGAGTGAAGCAAGTCAGACACAAAAGGACAAATATTGTATGATTGCACTATTAGGAACTAAATATATTATGTGAAATATAAATATATTATGTGAAATATGAATATGGGTAAAATTGCATATATAAGACCGTTTTCCTTTGAAGCTGAACAAATGTAGGTTAATACTACAAAATGTTAATATCGGACAAAAAGGAAACAGTGTACTGAGTGGAGGAGACCAGACACAGTATGCTGCATATTGTATGATTCCATTTGTGCAGAGTGTAAGTAGAGCTCAATCTATAGAGATGAAATCAGGGTGGTTGTGTAGGGCTGAGGAATGAATGCCAGGCGGTGTGGAGTCTTACTTTTTGGAGTAATGAAATTGTTCTGAAATTTTTGAGGTGATGAATGTACAACATTGTGATTATGCTACAGGTCAATGTTTTTATACTTTGGATAGATCACAGGGTATGTGAATATATCTCAATAAAACTGCTTAATAAACAAATAAATAACTGCAAGAATAGCCAGATATAGCAGCTATGTACAGCAGGGGAATCTTAGAGAAATTGAGAGATGAGGAATTTTTTGTCTGTCTGTTTTTTTGTTTATTGTTATTATTGAAATAATGAAAATGCTCTAATAATGATTGAAGTGATGAATGCACAACTATGTGATTATACCAAATACCATTGATTGTACACTTTGAATGAATAGTATGCTTCATTAATATTCATCAATAAAATTGGTTTGTTTAAAAAAGAAAAAAGAAAGGTGAGGTGAACTGGTGAACTGTCCTGGTCACACAGTAGGTGAGTGAATCACACCCAGGCCCCTCTGACCGCCCAGGCCTCTGTAACCAGTGTGAAGGAAGCAGCTGGTAAAAAGCAACTGTTTCCTTAGGTCCTGTGTCAGAGACAAATCCACATTCTCCTCTTCTTCCTGTGCGCATAGCTAGACTACATTTCCCAGTATCCCTTGCAGTTAGGTGTGGTCATGTGACTGTTCTAGCCAACAGAATCTGAGCAAAGTAATGTGTCCAAACTCTAAGCCTAGCCCAGAAAAGAGCCTGACACTGTGATCCTCCACATTTTTTCCTCCATTCTGATTGTACTGGAGCCAACTATCAGGGCTATCTTGAAAACCACAAGACAAAGATGTCAGAGTTTGCATCAGCCTGAGTCCCAGAGAGAGTGCCCACTGGAGGGCCACACTGCTGACCCATTCACTTGCCCAGTACTGTTATGCAAGCAAAAGATCCAATTCTACGTGTGAACCACTGTACATGCTGGCTCAGTTTGTTATAACAGTGGGCCTACCCTAAGTGTGCATTTAGCTATTTAGATCTCATGTATCAAGGCCTCATTTGCCTGGCTGGAGTATCTGTCATGCGTTTCCCTTTTCTTCGCCTTGAGAAGCTACCGGAGCAACTCTGGTCTGGCCCAGTGTGACTTGGACACATCCTAGTGAAGGCCAAACAATATTTCAACTGCAAACTGAAATGAAATTGCCTGTGTTGGTTAGCCAAGCAAAATTTAGATGCTTTTCAAGGACAGAGCTTGTTTTGACCCATTCTAAAGAGTTTCTTTTCCAATGTAGGTAAGGATTCCAGATTTAGCAAATAAAAATACAGCACACTCAATTAAATTTGAATTTCAGATAAACAGCTACTTCTGGGATTGAATTGGACTGACATCGACTACTGAAAAATATGCTAAGAACATAAAGAAATTATTCTATTTCACTAAGGAATGCAGCCTCTGTGTAGGAAGCTTTTGTGTAGGACAGTGTCCATGAGGGCAAAACTATTTTCCTAATGATACTAAGATGCCAATTGCATTTTTCATTCTCACTCTCTCACAAATATACAGTGGAATTTTTCAGAGGCCACATGACATGTTTAGCTCAACAGAATAAACGTAGAGCATATAGAATATGCTGTCTTCTGTTAGGCCAGACATCAACAAGATTTGCAAAAATGTAAATCAATACCACTATTCTCACTAAATGTTGTAGTTCATGAAAATATGTTATTTCTATTGACATGTAGTGGATTTATGGTTATTATTTTTTAAATAAATTAGTACATATTTTTTTAAAAACTATAACAAGCATGGCGGGGGAATTACCTTCATCATTAGGATATTTTTTTGAGAATATATGATTTGCAAATATTTTTGTCCATTCTGTAAGTTGTGTTCTCACATTCTAAATGATATCATTTACAGCACAAAAGCTTCTAATTTTGATATAGTTCAATTAATCAATTGTTTTTCTTTTGTCACTTGTGCTTTTGCTGTCATATTTAAGAAGGCTTTGCCTAATTCAAGATCACAATGACTTACTCCTATGTTTTCTTCTAAGAGTGTCATACTTTTAGCTCTTACATTTAGGGCTTTGATCCATTTTGAGTTAATTTTTGTATAAGGTGTAAGGAAGGGATCCAACTTCACTCTTTTGCAGGTGGATATCCAGTTGTCCCAGCACCATTTGTCCAAAAGACTATGTTTTCCCCCATTGAATTGCTTTAGCATGCTTGTTGGAAATCAACTATTTGATAAATATGAGTTTATTTCTAGACTCTCTTAATTCCACTGATCTGTATGTCTATTCTTATGCCAGTTATCCTTATCCTTATCCACTTTTCCTTATGCTAACACTGTGTTCATTACTACAGGTATGCAATAAGTTTGAAATCAGAAAGTTTAAGTCCTCCATTTTGTTCCACTTTTCCAAAATTGTTTTGGCTATTCTGGGTCCCTTGCATTTCCATATGAATTTTAAGATCGCCTTGTCCATTTCTGCAAAACAACAAGCTGTGGTTTTGTTAGGGTTGTGTTGAATCTCTATTTGCAAATGGGGAGTATGCCATTTTAACAATATTTCTGATCCATGAACTAGGGATATCTTTCCATTTATTTAGCTCTTTCATTTATTTCAACAATATTTTATAGTTTTCAGGGTATTTATTTTGTTAAATTTATCCCTAAGTATTTTATTCTTTGTGATGCTATTGTAAATGGAACTGTTTTCTTAATTTCCTTTTTGGTGCTCAAGAGGCTGACTCTAGGTGAGATTATCCCCCAGCTAGGCTAAAAGCCCAGCGAGAGCAAGAGCCACATCATATTATTTCTATAATCCTCGTTGTAATGGTTAGGCTAATGTGTCAACTTGGCAAGGTACTTGTGCCCAACTGTTTCGTCAAGCAAGCACTGAGCTAGTTATAATACAAGGACATTTATGGACTTTAGTTACCAGTGAGTTTACTGCATAGATGGCTGATTACATCTACATCTGCCAGGAAGAGTGCCGTCAGCAATGAGTGACACTTTATCCAATCAGTTGAATGTCTTATAAGGGGAAGTGATTTCAGCATTCAGAGAGAATTTTCCCAGCTCATTTTTGGACAGTCAAGGTCTCCCAGAAACTCATCAAGGACCTTCATTGGACTTTCATCCAAGCCCCTGGTTTACAGCCTACCTGTGGAACCTGGACTTGTGCATCCCCACCATCACATGAGAGACTCTTCTAAAATCTCACACTATTAACAGATATCTCCAGTTGATTCTATTTCCCTAGAGAATGCTGACTAATACTATAAGTCTTGATGCTGTGTTTTGAGCTGGAGCCTGGGAAGTGAACACAGGAGAAGAACACAGAGGAACAGAGACAGCTCCTTAGACACGGCAGAAGCCCTGGGGAGAGACAGAGCCTTTCGCCTAATCCTCTACAGCTGGCCTAGTGGAGAGAGCATACAACAGCTGGGCCCAGAGAGAAACAGAGCCCTGGGAAGAGAGGAAACCAAGAAGCCTGAACTCTTGGCAGACGTCAACAGCCATCTTGCCCCAACACGTGGCAATAGATTTTGGTGAGGGAAGTAACTTATGCTTTATGGTCTGGCAACTGTAAGCTTCTACCCCAAATAAATACCCTTTATAAAAGCCAATCGGGAAGCGGCTGTGGCTCAATCAGTGGGGCTCCCGTTTGCCATGTGGGAGGCCCCCCGGGGCCTCCTGGTGGGGGCAGGCCCGCCCGCACGGCGTGGTTGGCTGACCCGGAGAGCGCAGGCAGCAAGGGGGGGATGAATGAATAAATAAATAAAAAT
>JAKSZT010053836.1:2851385-2928114 GCA_026826555.1 Tolypeutes matacus
GAGTCCATTGAGCTGTAGGGTAGGAGTTGCAGCTCCACCTAGATTTCTTGCACACCTGGCACATAGGTAGGCGGGAGGCTCCAGTCTCTGGAAGTATACCTAAGAAACTCCAGCATCACATATAGGTTTGAATAGAAGGGACTGGTGAACCATGTGCAGGGAGGACTTATTTGAGTCTAATTCTGTCACTCTCAGGAGCACAGATTCCAAAGTAGAACCCACTGATAAGGCATCAGTCTCTGGGGCTATCCCCCCTTATATAGGACCAGGGTGTCTCCGGAGCTCTCAGGAGCCCCACTGAGTGGGGTGATAGGCGCTTAGATGTTCTATGAGCTCCTACTGAGGTGTGCGTAAGAGTCACCTCTGGGATGACCTCCCGACTCTCTTTGAAGTCTCTTAGCCACTTGAACTCATTTGTCTTTACCATTTCCCCCTTTTATTCAAGGTCTTTTTCCAGTTGTGTTGCCATTCACCACTCTCTTGAGTTTTGTCTCTCTTGTCCCCGAAGAACTTACACTTAGGGAACTCCTCCCATCCAAGGATCTAACTAGGGTTTGCCATTAATTAGACAAATTGACAGCAAAACACTGCCACTATATGACACTATAATTCACATGGAAGGAGAAGTATCAATGCAGGATTGATTCTATTCCCAGGGAAGCTGGAAATAGTAACATCATTTAATAGATACTTCCCAGGCAATGTGCTGAACGTTGGCACATGTCTTAGCTCATAGAATCCTCCTAGCCATCTTATTAGGTAGGCACTGTTTGAATCCCCATTTTACAGATATGGTCACCAAAGCACCAAAAGGATAAATAACTTGTCCAAGTACATTCAGCTGCTGACAGTGCTGGGATGTGAGCCCAGGGTATTTGTCGCCACAGCCCACACTCTTAACCACAAGGCTAGGCTGCAGTGCCACTCACTGAATCAGGAATCCAAGAATCCAGGCAGGTTTAGGGTGGGAAAAGCCTGGAGAGCCAGAGGAGTCTAGGAAGTATCAGAGAGCAGAACTGGGGTCAAGGGTAGAGGGAGCATCGAGAGAGGAGCACCAAGAAGGCAGCATCAGTGGGAAGTGGCCCCACTTCCTGAGCCCTCGCTCCATGCCCTGAAGGCTTTCCTCCTCCTTGAACCCACCACCAGCTCGATGAGGTCGGACCTGTTCATTTTATTCCATGTTTTACAGATAAAGAAACTGAAGTTCAGAGCTTGTGCATAAACGAAGTGCTGGGATTTAAAATCAGGTCTCTTCTTGTGGTAAAAATCTGAACTTTTGGCCAATACTTTGCTAAAACTGACACAAGTGTCGACACAAATGAGAAAAAGTCAAATTTGCTATATATGGCAACTAAGAGGAAGGGCGACTATATGGGTTAACATCTAAACCAGTACACTTATGAGAGTGAAACAGGGTGCTATTCATAATTATGTTGGGAGATCAGGGGAACTGGGAATAGGACTGTCCCAGGTAACCTAAGACCTATGTTTATTCTACTAAAAGAACAATGAAAAGAAAGAAAGTGGGGGGAGGGAGGGAGGGAGGGAGGAAGAGTGAGGGTGGAAGCCAGATAAGAGTGGGTGGGAAGAGATGAGAGATGAGGAGCTAGAGAAATGAGGATGGACTCAGCTTCTTCAAAATGTTTGAAGCCATTGAAAAGTGACTTGAGAAGGTGGCAAGACCTGCTCAACCATGAGCTGGGACAGTGTCCATCTAGCACCTTGCACTGTGCCCAGCAGAGATGCGTCATAAATACCTGTTGACTCATTAATCAGGCCCAGGGAAGAGATTGTTTTTTAGGAGAGGAAAATACTCAGCATATTTGTAGACAGAAGGAAAAGAACCTAAAGGGGAAAAAGAAAAAAAAAAAAAAAAAAGGATAAAAGATGCAAATACAAGAGGAATTAATAAAATAAGGAGGGTTGGATAGCCTCAAGGGTATAAATGGGAGAAGAGGTGGCCTTGAAGAGGATGAGGGACAATTTCTTCTCTTAAAGACGTAATAAAATAAAGCAATCATGAGCAAAGGGCTTGCAGATAGGAAGTAGACAGCTATTCAGCAGAGGGAACTGAAGAGCCTCAGGGTGAGAACAGAATACAGCAATTTCCATTCAACATTTCACCCAATAAATATGTACTGAGAGGCTTCCTGGAACAGGTCTTCTGAGGCAGCCAAGGCCTCTCTGCTAGATGTGTCTCCAGCTCCGTGGCTCTCAGAGGTGGCCAGGAGGCCTGAAGCAGTGCAGTCTCTGAACTAAGCCTGAGAGAGGGATCTTTCCCAGTTTTTCCCAGCTGACTTGCTTTGTGACCTTGAACAAGGCACTTCAGAGTTTCCTCCTCTGTCAGATGGGGAAGTTGAACTTTATCAGTGGGTCCCAAAGGACTAAACGCCAAGGTTAGACAATGATAAAGTGTGTGTACGTGTGTTTGTCTATGCGAGTTTAACATTAATTCAAGTATAACACATACATAAAAGTGCATATTTCATAAGTGTACAGCTCACTGAATTTTCACAAACTGAACACACTACGAAACCAGCACTCTACTCAGATGCCCCCTCATTCTCCCTTCCAGTCACTAAACCCCACCCAGGGTAACCATTGTCTGATCTCTAGCCACCAGATTAGCTTCACTTGTGTTTGTCCTGTCTCTAAGTGGATTCCTAGAGTGGGATCTATTTTGTGTCTGATTTCTTCCACTCAATGTCATCCACGGTGCTGTGTGTAATGAAGTTTGCAAGAACACATTCCAAAAGATGCAAAAAATGAGGACAATACAGTACCTTTTTCACCAACTTAAATATATTTAAATTAAATGACTGTACTTTACAATGAGATGATGTTCTTCCATTTATTTTGTAATAAAATGCCCTTTTTAAAATTCATACCGGAAGTTTGGTTCTTCATTTTGTTTTGTTTTTGATATTTTTGGTCTTGTCCCTATTTAGCAAATTCAATCTCTAAGTTATATTGTCTTGAAATCTGGCTGGACTGTGAAATCCCCAAATTTGGGTCCCAGGGGTCTAAATGGCCGGTAGGGATCAGGGTGCTGAGATTTACTGGGCCAAGCGCAAGGCTCTGAGCTTCCTGGTTAGAGCGCCCTCTAATGGCTGAGTATGTAAGACCAGACGGCCACAGACCCTCAGTGGTGCCTGCAGAAACCACAGAGGAATGTGACATAAACAATTGTTTCAGCTTCCCTCTAAAACAAACCAGATGAGGTCTTGTTGAGCAGCCAGGAAGTCTGGGCTTGGGGGTAGGGCTTATGTAACTCACAGGGCGGGCAAGGGGAGAACAGAACAAGGCAGTGAGAACTCAAGCCCAAGGTTGTGTCCCCAGCATTCTGGAAAGAGGAGGATGTGGATCTTTAAGAAGGTCCTCAGAGTCCAAAGAAGGCCTTGAAAAGAATGCAGGGTCTCATGGAAGGCACTCAATTGAAAAAAAAAAAAAAAAAAAAATGCTTGTTGAACTGACTTCCTGGCAAAGGGATAGGGCTAGTTAGCCCAGGAAAGAGGCAAAAAACAGCATATGCTGTTGCAAAAACACTGGTTGTAATGGGTTTTGAGTCCGCAACAGCATCCATCCAACGTGAGCACCACGTGGAGAAACCTTAAGAGAAAAACCACATACAGGCTCATTCCCTGCCCTGAGGGCACCATGGAGGATAAACACAAAATAAAGAAAAGAAAGTGGATCCCAGCACACCCAGTTCTTAAGGAAGAATTGTCTGGTGAAATAACGGAATCTGTGATGGACTCTCCTATTAAAGTCTGTTCAAGGAAAGGAGCCTTGGTGCCTGGACAACAGAGCACTCCCTTCTCCAGGTGTGCTCAATTATATGTGCAGGAGCATCTCCTTTGGATTGTCCATTATAGGACAATTCCACCTAAAGCAAAATCAATCTGAGACTATGTTTTACTAGTTTACCAAAGTATGTACTAAGAGTTCCTTTTAATAGGTAGTGTCCTGGCCCATCAGACAAAGGATTCCTTATAAACATAACTTTTTTAAAAACCTTATATATTGCATAAAGCAAAATATACACCAGAATCTCTTCATAGTTGTTTTTGCAACTGTTTCCACAGGGGACAAATTTGTTTTGTATTGTTCTGTTTTGTTTGTAGCTGTCCAGAATTCAACACCTACTGTTCTATTTCTGTTAGCACCTCCATCTCCTGTTTGGGAGAATCCCCCAACTTGTGAGTTCTTGGCAGAAGGTAAGTCCCAGCCACAGCCACCCCTAATTGCCTCCTCTGCAGCTAGGGGTGGCTGTCAGGCCCCACTGCTTCTCCACCACCACTAGTACCACCAGGGCGCACGTTTGACCAGTCAGTCGCTCATTCTGGGACTCTGAACTTTGACCCAGTGATGCAAAGTCAGACAGAATGTTTAAAGGACAGATTCAGCACAGTGACAGCAGCCTTTTGACGCCAACTGTTCCTGATGCCCCAACACCAAGGCCACCAATAACCTGCCATAAATCCCTCTCTCTTCCACCTTTTTTCCCCAAACATAGGCAAATACTTGCAAATGGGGATCCAGATGGCACAGTTTCAATCACATGTATAATGTAACCATTAACTCTACCTCCAGTACATTTGCAGGTTCTTCAGTGGTAGAGACCACATTTTCTGTTCTCTCTTCCCACTCCATCAATGAAAGTAGAATACTCAATAAAAGTGTTGGGTTACACTGATGATATAGACAAAAGATTTGGGAAAAAAACTCCCTGGCATCACAAATCATCAAAATTTAGTATGACATTCACTGAGAAGAGGCCAAACAGAAGTATCTTAAAATCTCCTAGAATGGATTTGATTTTAAATAACACAAGAAGTCAATGTACTAAAGTGCAAGAATATAAATAACCACACTGCATGTCTGCCTCATGAGATATTATGTCTTAGGTATTTAATTGTAAAGTCACACTAAATATTATGTTTTTATTAATGAACCTTGCTTCCTAAGGCAATGAGGAGCATTTTTGCCAATTAGCGACAGGTCTCTCTCTCATATATATATATATATGTCCTCTAATTCCACAGGGGTAGGAGGTCCTCACTTTATGCACATGGCGTTTTTCAACCACTGGTACCTCACCCTTTGTCCCCTCCCTGCCAGAGGACCCCGGGAACATCTACATCTGCATCATTACACGCTATTCCTTGACCCTGATCATAGAAAATCATAGAATCACCAACAGTTTCCCGCAACTACCTCCCCAAGCCCTCCCACCACATCCAGCTTTGCAACAAGTGTGTCCAAACCTGCAAAGGGCAGCTGCCTAGCCCGGAACAACCTGTACTGGGAGGAGGCAACAGAATTTCTCAGATATGAGTACAGGGCTCCAGAGCCAGGCTGCCTGGGTGGGATCCCTGGCCCCATTACTTACTAGCTTTAGTTTCTTCACAAATAAAATTAGACTATAGATTGTTGCGAGGATTAAACGAAACAACGAATGTGTAGCCAGCCCTTAGAAGAGGGCCTGGCACTTAGGAAGTACTCAGTAAAATAAGTGTTTGCTATTACTCTGCCTGCAATCACATGGACCCAAATGCTCCTAATCCTCAGTACTGTCACAAGGTTTTTCCTGTAGGTCACCCACCTTCCTTACCGGGTACTGTTGATCAAGGTCCCTGGGATAGTGATGGCTGCACTGATTGGCCCACACTCTCCCTCACCCGGTTGCCAGCGAATATGGTGCTGCTGAGGGATAGGCAGTATATTTCGTGATTCTTCTAGGAGGAGAAGCATAGGTCCCAGCAGGAATTGACAGGTAGCGACATCAAAACACAGCAGCAAAGCCATGGTGCTTAAAGTGGGTTGAGAGGCCGTGGTCCAGGCTGGTGGCCCTGCGGGGGAGTCCAGCAAAAAGAGGAATACCACCAGGTATGAAGGAAGTTGGTGTTCTGCAGTCTGGGGTGAGAAAAACATAAACATGCAGGCAAACAGTTGGTATCTATCAAGCTAGGGCATTCCGGGCCTCGGGAATACAAAGCTAGCAGAAGGTGAGACAATGGGAATTGACATTAATTGAACATCTATTTTGTACAAAATCTTTTCACATCTCATTGCTTTTGATCTTCACAGTACCATACAAGGCAGCATTAGTAACCATTCCCATTCCTTTTAAGGAAAGAAGACGTTGTGGTTCAGAGAAGCCAGGGAACAAAGCCAAGGTCACACAGCAAGTAAGGGGCAAGTAAGCTCTAATCCACCAGGTCAGCTCCCCTGCCCTCCCAGAGTCCAGGAGCCACCGGGGGTTGAGCAGGAAACCAAAGCTAGCTCTTAGGCAGGAAGGCTCTTTCAGAAGCCCAGGCCCTTTCTTAGAAGTAGGCACAAAGGAGAAACCGGACTGGCAGAAAGAGTCCTCAGAATCAGCTCAGCACTCAGCTGGGTAGGGGATGGGAGTGGCCCTGAAGCTGGGGCTAACGGAGCTCAGTTTTGGATTGAGGGATGGGCTAGGGGGAAGGGAAGCCAGGACACCATGACAACAGAGCCAAGCTTGGCTGTGATCATGGGACAAAGGAAATCCACTAGCTTGCTTGGACAATCAGCCAAGGATTTTTAATAGTATTGGTGCTCACTCTGAACCACTGAACTATGCAGACTACATGAAGGGTAAAGAGTACAAAACTCAACAGGAGAGGGCAGAAAGGATTCTGTGTCAGAGAGAATGTAAACCTCTAGTAACAGAACAAAGCCTTTGTTTAAATAGGAAACAGCATAATCAAAAGGAAGCCTTAGCCCTCTCCTTCCTACCACAAAGAATGGAATCCAAGTCAGGTTCCCATAGGATACAAAATGGGAAGGGGTGATAGCTAAAGGGTTTCCTCTTGAGGTGATGAAAATGTTCTAAAATTGACTGTGGTGATGGTTTACACATATCTGTGAATATACTAAAAGCCATTGAATTGCACACTTAAAGGAGTGAATTGTCTGCTATGTGAATTATATCTCAATGAAGCTGTTGTTTTACTTTAAAAAAAGACGAAATGGGACAAAGTCAAAGAAAAGTCACAAAGGGCTGCAAAGGAAGTGTCCCAGAAGGAAAGGGGAGAGAGGTGAGACTACTGAGCAAGAGGATGAAAAGGCCAGGCAGCAAGGCTGTGGCAACATTCTAGCATGATGAACGCTCTTACACAGCCACAAGATGGCTGTCCTCTGACCTAAGTGCACCCACACAGCAGCCCCAGGGAGCTCTGAGCCAGGCACAAAGGGGGTGTCGATGGCACAGAGCCTTGGGACCTAACAGGGGAGACCTGAGTTAGGTTTCCATAGATGTTGCCTGCCTGTTCCACATGCATCAGAAACTCCCAGGTGCTGTAGTCATGTTTGGATGTGTCATAACTTCATTAAAGCACCCACTGTGTTGAGGAGCCCCATGGGATGGATCTTTCTGTTCCCATGATCCCAGGCTGAGTGTCCCATCAGAACTGACATTTCAGTCCATATTTGTTAAATGAACTTAACCTACATTTCTGCCCACAGTTATAGGCTGGGTACAATGACCTCTGGAAGGACAGCTGAGTGGCAGCTACATGTCAGCCTCTGTATCAGTGTGAAAATTAGTGAGGCTCCTCCCCAAGTCTTACCCAACACCAACCAGCCAGCAAGCTGACCAAGTGTAACTCAACTCACCCCCTCCTCTGGCTGGTGGTCTCGGCTCTCTCCAAAGAACCACACTGCCCTCTTTTAACAGAATACACAGGAGGGCCTCATATGCCAATATGCCCAGACTGCAAGGATTTGCTGGGAATTTCTGATGACTGACTCCCAGGGCAATGCCCTCCTAACCCTTGGCATGCAACAGTGGAAGCTGGGACAATCCCAGGCTCTATTCCTTGTGGTTTTCCAAGCATCTCCTTGGACTCATCATCCTCTTTCTCTTTTTCAGAAACATGTGCCCTCTACCACCTGGACATTTTGCAGACTCTTCCAATCTCTGGGCAAAAGAAAAGACCATGGGGTGGTAGGGAGTTAGATAGGCTTCCATTCCAGCTTGGAGCAAATGATTACCAGCTTTAAGACATACAACAGAGGACCTGGGAATGGGGGAAAGTCTATTTCATAGGAAGTAGAGGGGACATTTAGACCCC
Organism: Tolypeutes matacus; assembly: GCA_026826555.1. Taxonomy (NCBI): domain Eukaryota; kingdom Metazoa; phylum Chordata; class Mammalia; order Cingulata; family Chlamyphoridae; genus Tolypeutes; species Tolypeutes matacus. The sequence continues at coordinate 2,859,485 of JAKSZT010053836.1, forward strand.
TGTAAACAGAGGAATTTCTAAGGCCAAGAACAATCACAAGCCCTGGACAAAATGCAGGCTCAAAAAAGAGAGAGAAGACCCTGTATACTACACTTTCACCTTGGGCTAATCTTCTTGATAAGAGGGCTAAAACATGAAGGATGAACCAGTCAACGTGGAGCTAATTTGTAAAGATAGTAAAAGGAGTTTTTTGTTTTGTTTTTTGTTTTGTTTTTGTTTTTTTCTAAAGATTTTATTTATTTATTCATTTATCCCCCCCTTGCTGCTTGTGCTCGCTGGGTCAGCTAACCACGCCGTGCGTGGCGGGCTTGCCTTCACCAGGAGGCCCCGGGAACCGAACCCAGGGCCTCCCATATGGTAAACGAACGGGAGCCCTACTGATTGAGCCACAGCCGCTTCCCTGGTTTTGTTTTTTGCATTGCTTTTTGTTGTTGTTATTGTTAGGTTCAGGAACTCAAGGAACATCTCTGACATATCACTAGCTGGATACAAACTTAAGGAACAGTCAGCTTAGGGACTAAATCCAGTGTTAACACATTAATATATTAAAATGTACAGTGTGCAACAAAAGATTAAAAGGCAAACAAAGAAACAGGAAATGATGGCCCCTCCAAAGAAACAAGATAAAAATTCAGAAACCATCAATGAAGAAGGCCAGACTTTGGACATATCAGACAAAGGACATTTAAAAATGATCCTGAATATGCTCAAGGAGATAAAGGGAATCATGGAGAAAAAAAAAAAAGTAAAGGATATCAGGAAAACAATGAATGAACAATATAAGAATCTCAATATAAAGACAGAAATTTTTAAAATGAACCAAACAGAAACATTTGGAGTTGAAGACCACAATAACTGAAATCAAAATTTGTCTATAGGGTTTTGATAGCAAATTGGAGCTGACAAAAGAAGTAATCAGTGAACTCAAAGACAAGACAATTAAAATGACTCAGGATGAGGAGCAGAAATAAAACAGTATGGAAAAAAAAAAAAGTTAACAGTGCCTAAGAAACCTGTGGGACACCATCGAGCATACCAATATACACATTATGGGAGTCTCAGAAGGAGAACAAGAGAAAGGGGCAGAAGGAACATTCAAAAAAATAATAGCAGAAGACTTCCCAAATTGAATGAAAGACATGAATAGACACATTTAAGAAGTTTAAACAGGATAAACTCAAAAAGAACAATGCCCAGACACAAAGTAGTCAAACGCCTAGGACAAGAAGAGAATTCTGAAAGCTACAAGAGAAAAGCAACATATTCTGTCCAATAAGATTAAATGCCAATTTCTCATCAGAAACCATGGTGGCAAGAAGGCATGGACAAAATATTTAAAGTGCTGAAAGAAAACAATTGCCAACCAAGAATTTATATCCAGCAAGAATGCCTTTCAAAAATGAGGGAGAAATTAATACATTCCCAGATAAACAAAGACTGAGAGCTCATCACCACTAGACCTGCCCTACAAGCTGTGCTAAAGGCATTTCTTCAGATTGAAAGGAAAGGACACTAGAGTGTGGATCAAAGTGACACAAAGAAATAAAGACCTCCAGTAAAGATAAAAATATATGGGTAATTATAAATGCCAGTACTATTGTATTTTATTTTTTTGCATGAAACTCTACTTTTTACTTGTTACAGTTTCTAAAATGCAAATGTTTAAAAAGTAATGATAAATCTATGGTTTGGGACATAAAACATATAAAGATATAATTTGTAACAAGTGTAAGAAAAAGGTAAGGGGATGGAGGGTTATAGGGACAATGTTTGTGTATGCAATTTAAGTTAAATTAGTATCAAATCAAACATGATTGCTATAGATTTAGGATGTTAAATTTAAGCCCCATGGTAATTACAAAGAAAATATCTGGAAAATATATACAGGAAATGAGAAGGGACTTAAAATGGTGCCGTATAAAAAAAGCAAATAAATATGAAAGTAGACATTAACAGAATTAAGAGACAAACACGGTGTGAGACTTACAAAGACTAAATAACAAAATGACCAAAGAAAGTTCTGCACTATCAAAGTTATTTTAAATGTAAATGGATTAGACTCTCCAGCCAAAAGGCAGAGACACAGATTGGGTTAAAAAAAAGCATGACCCAACTATATGCTTTTTTCAAATGACTCATCTTAAATTCAAAGACACAAGTGGAGTAGCTATATTAATATCAGACAAAATAGAGTTTAAGGCAAATCTGTAACAAGGGACAAAGAAGATCACTATATACTTAACAACGCACTCATAAACAACCAACAGGTCAAATAAGAATTCACAAGGGGAATTAGGAAATATCTTGAGGCTAATGAAAACAAAAACACAACATACCAAACCTTATGGGATACAGTAAAAGCAGTGCTGAGAGGCAAATTTACAGTTCTAAATGCTTATATTGAAAAATTTTAAAAAGATCTCTATTCAGAGACGTAACCTTACAACTGGAAGATGTAGGAAAATAAAAAGCAAAATAAACCCAAAGCAAGCAGAAGGAGGACAATAAAAAGATTAGAGTGGAGATAAATGAAATAGACAATAAAAACACCATAGAAATTTTTTAAAATAAGGGGAAAAAAAACACCAGAGAGAGAATCAACAAAACCAAAAGTTGGTTCTTGGAAAGGATCAATAAAATCAACATACCTTTAGTTAGACTAACAAAAGAAAAAAAGAGGATGCAATAACAAATTAGAAATGGGGAAAATTGTGGGAGGGGGAGGAGGTGAAGTATATGGGAATTCCTTATACTTTTGATGTAACATTTATGTAATCTAAAACGTCTTTAAAAATAATAATTAAAACAAAGATTTTTAGAAATCTAGGAATAAATTTAACCAAGGATGTAAAGGATTTATACACAGAAAACTATAGAACATTGCTAAAAGAAATCAAAGAAGACCTAAATAAGCAGGAGGATATTCCATGTTCATGAACTGGAAAACTAAATAATGTTAAGATATCAATTCTATCCAAAGCAATTTAGAGATTCAACGAAATCCCAGTCAATACTCTGGCAATCTTCTTTGCAGAAATGGAAAAGCCAACCATATGAAAGGGTAAGGGATCCCAGATAGCAAAAACTATCTTGAAAAAGAAGAACAAAGTTGGAGGACTCACAATTTCTGACTTTAAAACTTATTACCACGCTCATTTTCACTGGCTTTGTCTCCCCGCTCTGCATCCCCTTCTACCCCATCTACTTCTGGCCCCTCGGGCAGCTGCAGGAGTACCAGAAGCAACAAGCCATAAATGGAGCTGGTATTGTTCAAGCAGATGTGCAGCCACCAGGGTTAAAAGTATGGTCTGATCTGTTTGGTAGAAAATGAGAAGGCTGTCCCAACTCTGATTGTGAAAGTAGACATCTTCATGCTTTCGATTCTGCAGCAAGTATAAATCAGCTTCCTATGGAATGACGGCTGGAAAAGAAAACTCTGTAATGCCATAAATAAGAGTGCCTGTGATGAAAGACTGCACAAGGATTAATACTCTCTTTATTTCCCTTCTTAAATATATATATATATATATATAACAAACCTGGAACAAATCACACCACTAGGAAGGTTTCATGATTTGGGTTGACATTCTAAAGACCTAAAGAACCAAAACTATAAAACTCATAGAAGAAAATATAGGGTAGCATCTTCAGGACCTTGTGTTAGGCAATGGTTTTTTAGACTTTACACCAAAAGCATGAGCAACAAAAGAAAAAATAGATAAACAAGACTTCACCAAAATTTAAAACTTTTGTGCATCAAAGGAATTCATCATGAAAGTAAAAAAACAACCTACAGAATGGGAAAAAAATACTCGGACACCACATATCCAATAAGGGTTTAATATCCAGACTATATAAAGAAGACCTACAACTCAACAACAAACTACCAAATTTTTTAAATGGGCAAAAAAATTGAATAGACATTTCTCCAAAAATAAACAAATGGCTAAAAAGCACATGAAAAGATACTCAACATCATTAGCCATTAGGAAATGCAAATCAGACCACAATGACATACCATTTCATACCCATTAGAATGGCTATTATTCAAAAAAAATGGAAAATACCAAATGTTGGAGAAGATGTGGAGAAACAAGCACACTCATTCATTGTCAGTGGGAATGTAAAATGGTACAGCTGCTGTGGAAAACAGCATGACAGTTCCTCAGAAAGTTAAATATAGAATTAAACTGTATGACCTGGCAATCCCACTTCTAGGTATATATACAAAAGAATTAAAGCAGGGACTCGAACAAATATTTGCACTGATACTCACAGTGGTATTATTCATAATTGCCAAAAGATGGAAGCAACCCAAGTATCTATCAGCCAATGAATGGATAAACCAAATGTGGTATATACATACAATAGAATATTATTCACCCATAAAAAGGAATGAAGTCTGATAGATGCAGCAACATGGATAAACATTGAAGACATCATGTTGAGTGAAATAAGCCAGACACTTTTATAAAAGGACAAATTTTATATGATTTCACTGATATGAAATAATTAGAAGCAGCAAATTCATAGTCAGAAATTAGAATCCAGTTTACTAGGCACCAGGGTGGAGGTAGGAAAAGGGGAGTTAATGTTTAATTGGTAGAAAGTTTCTGTTCGGGGTGTTGGAAAAATTTTGGTAATGGATAGTGGTGATGGTAGCACAATATTGCGAATGTAATTAACACCACTGAATTATATATCTGAACGTGGTTAAAGGAGAAATTTTAGGTTGCATGTATGATGTATGGTATTAGGATAAAATTAAAACAAAAAAACAGGATTGGCAGGGAGGGCCACTGGTACAGGGTGTTGGTGGAGGGGGGGATGTGTGGGGAAGGGTACACCTGGGGCATGCCTCTATGGAATATGAATGTGTTCATGTGGTCATAGGGTGTTATCTCAGTGGGTGGAAACCCAAATAATAACCAACAAAATATTAAATTTCCATCCTGGGGAGTCCTGCTACATTCTCTAATAGAGTGGCCATGAGAAGTCCACACTGAGGCACCATAAGAGGTTTTTCTCACCATTCAGCTACTGTTGATCCTTTTGTCCAGACAGGTGGCAAGGCAGGATGGATACCAGTCTCTGCTGAGGTCTCAGCCTTCCCCTCTGGGCTCACTGTCTTTTGGACCCCTGCTCCCAGAGCTCAGCTGTGGACAACAGGCATAGGGTGTGTCTCTTTCTGGGTGTCCTCTAGCAGTTTCAGCTGCTCCACTTTCTTCCCAAGTTCAGCTGTAAGCTTTCAGGCATATAGCAGCACTCATCTCCTCTTGAGCTGTTCCCTGGGCCCAGCCTCTTTGGGGCCTTTGTACTTAAATGATCTTCTAGTCCTCTCTCACATGGCAGGATCAAAAAATGGTGGTGTCTTCTTCCTGTGTCTTTGTCTTTCTGTGCCTCCGTTTATATCAAACTCAGCAAGAGGCTAGAGACTCAAACTGAGTCATGCCTCACTGATACAGTCCAATCAAAAGCCCTAAAGCAAACTTATCAACTAGTCTAATCAAAAGACCCTCAACCAAATCTAATGCAATCAAATGGTATCACACCCACAAGATTAGATTAGTTAAAAACATAATCTTTCTCTTTTGGGGATATTTACTGGGGACTGAATATGTGTGTGAGGAAAGGTGCTAATTGTTGCAGGCATGACTGTGGGGAAAAAATTTTCTGTTCTAAAAGTTTATATTCTGGCGGGATAGAAAATATATATAGTAACTAATGAAAGTATATAGTGTTTAGATAGGGGCAAGTGCCAAGACAAAATATATAAAACAAGGAGAAGGAATGGGAAGTGCAGGATTAAAATATCAACAAAGAATGGGCTCACATGGAAGATGATATTGGAAACAAGAGCTGGAGAAAGAAAGGAAGTCAGCTAGGAAGGGTTATGTTGTAAAGTATTCCCAGGCCAAAGGCACTTTTCATTGTTAAAGGGCTCAGGCAGAAGGTTGCCTAGCATACTTGAAAATCAGTGATATGGGTTCAGTTGTGCCCTCCAAAAAGATACGTTCAAATCCCAGCACCCAGTCCTGAGAATGTGACCTTATTTGGAAATAGGGCCATTGACGATGTAACTGGTTAAGATAAAGCAAACCTGGGTCACAGTAGAACTTGATTCAATATGACTAGTGGCCTAAGAAGAGGGAAGGGAGATAGTGACATTCAGAAAGACACTGGGGAAAGACTATATGAAGGCATAGGCAGAGATTGGAGTTATGCTACCACAAACCAATGAACACCCAGGATTACCAGAAACTTCCAGAAGCTAGACAGAGGAAAAAAGGGTCCTTTCTTAAAGCCTTCTGGGAGAGCACGGTCTTGCTGCCACCTTGATTTCAGACATCTAGATTCTAAAACTGTGACATAGCAAGTTACTGTTGTTTTAAGCCATTTTCCTAACAATGAAACACAGCATTCTGGCTTGAGAAACTTGACCCCCTGGCCCTGCTTTGAGCCTCCCATCTTCCCGTAGAAGCAAACAGAATCAGCACTATTGAAAGGTGTCGCAAAGTGCTGCAAGTTGAGTTTTCATGTCATTATTGGTACAAATTCTCCAGCTCTAGGGAAATACCAAGATCAAAACCTCCCTCATGGCTTGTTAGTGCAGCACAGAATCCTTTCACAATTGCCCACTTCTACTCCAAAATTCATCTGATGAGAAACAATTGACCATCACTGCCAGGCAGCCAGAAACCCTTTGTTTGGAGAATAACTAAGAGCTGGAACGGTGGGGCAAGCCTCTCTCAGTGGCACTAAGTATCATGGATGAACTTTTTACCCACCGTGAACAAGCTTCCCAGAAGCCTATCTCTGGGGTGTTTGAGGCCAGAACCCCACATCTGTACCTTCCCTTGAATCTTCATTATCTTGTACATAAAATTTTATGAAGGGATGAAGTGAGCAAGACAGAAACAAGATCAGCTTCCCTGGACTTATTCTAAGCGTTTAGCATAATGCCTGTCTTCCCATCCCATATTTTTATCATTTAAAGTGAGGAAGAGTGATTCTTTTGATACACATTTTTCTCTCCATCTTCCCTCTGACCTCTTGCACATTCGTTTTATTCTGTCCCCAATCTTTACGTCTCTTGTACTTGACGCCAACATGTTGCAGGTCCAGAGAGGAAGCTTCAGGCATCGAGCACCTGGAAACCTTGCCAACCGTGAGCCAATTAAATCCAACTTTGCTCTGAGGCTGCCTTGAGAAGTGACAGGCTCAACAACCTGATGAACAAACAGTGGAACTGCCCTCACATTTGAGTTACAGTCTGTTTAAAGCCCAAGGCAGCTGCAATTCACGGCTCCCATTTCCAGAGAGAGGTCTTCAGCATATCAGAGATGACTGTCTGGGTCCTAAGAGGGAAGTCTTCAAACTTTCAGAGGGGTGATGGATGAAAAACAAGATTAGTAAATTCTGTCATTTGAGGAGAAGCTTCTTTTTTTAAGGCCAATCTTATGGAAGATATTAGAAACATGAGCAAATGTGAATGAAAAGTATTCAAGAATTGATCTTTGGTTGATCAAAATACAGCCTGTTTTAAAAGGTACTGCTTCTATGCCTTCCTGGCCTCATTAAAAAGATAATCTGAGAACTAGCCAGGTATTTTGTTTCCACCTACATAGCAAGTTGGAAACAATGAACGTTAAGAGGAAAAAAAAGGAAACAAAACAAAAAAAAACCTTGGCTAAGTTGCTTTTTGGCACTCTGCTCATCCTACTACAATTTCTTTGTTGCCACCTTGGTTCTGGATTGGAATGGTAATTGCTAAGTAATGCCTCTAGTGGCATTCATTTCATTTTCTGCTCCCCAAGTAGAAGAGAAAGCAATGAATATTGCCAACCATACTTTGGTGTATGCTTATATTTATCCATCTTTCAGTCACTCAAATTAAAGGTATGGTTTAAGATTCAATGAGACTAGTTTAAAAAAATAACATAGCCACACAATAGTCTCATCATAAAAACAATTAGATCTTTATGTGTAAATAAGGATAACTCAGATATATTACCAAGTTATAAAAGCAAGTTGGATATGTATAGAATAATCTAGTCTGTGCATATATTTGCATGTGTGTGTGTGTGTGTGTATATATATATATATATATCCCCTTTTATATACTTATTCTATATTATTGAATACAAGGAAAGAAATTGGCAAAACCATATAGTAGATATTAGCGTTTATATCTAAGAGATATGTTTTAAGTTGGGTTCCCAAAGAAGCAGACGCTAAGGCAAGGATTTGCGTGCAAATAAAACGGTCGGGGGACAGTCACACAGTGCTTCACTAGCACTGGTGAGCTAGTGAAGATGGGGCTGAGTGTGTGTTACTAAGCAGTTACCACAGTGGGCAGCTGGGTCAAAGCCCACTGGGAAACCCTGGGAGATGGTATAAAACACGCCTCAGACATGCCAGGGTTGAGGAAGTCTATTTTCCCATCCCCAACCATCATGATCTGAGGTCGCAGGGATATTACCTCTTCTAGCCCTTTGGATATGTTCCACATGCACAAGAGAGAGCCTGCAGACAGGGAGCTACAGGCAGCTGCCACAGAATACTATCTGCAAATATTGAAACTGAAAGCAGTGGCAAATGGTTGAAATGCCTACAGCATCTCCTAAAAGGTGGGTTATGGAAGGTTGTCACTTTTTACAAGTAAATTTTTGTTTTTTGTATATTACTTTTAAAATCAGAAAAAAAAAAATTAAGATAATAAGGAAAATAACAAAATATTAGGTTTTCTAAAGAAAATAAAAATAGAGGCTCACAATTAAGAAAAAGAAAAAAAAAGGCAGGGAGGCCACAGGTCTCTCCGCAAAGAGGACCTTCCGCCCAGGAAATGTCTGCCACCAAGGCCACCAGCCCTGGAGATTAGCTCGCTTAAAACACAGAGGGCAACAACACGAGGAAATAGACAACTGGACAGAGCAATTTTGACATTTTTATTCACTGATCATAAATACAGCCTCATGAGCATGAAGTGGTCGTGAATGATGTACTAGCACCGGGAGCCTTCGCAGATCACTCATTGTTTCACCATCACTGGCCAGAGAACACTGCGGCTGCTCAGGGCATCTCCCGGATACAGTGGCCAGTTTTGTGGGGCGCCTCCTTCTGGTGCAGCAATTTTATTCCTGGCTCATTCACAATAGTTAAAAAATCATAAAACCAAGTGTGTTTGCAAGAAAATATCAAAGAGAATGAGATTTTTTATTCTTCTTAGAGTCTAAAAATAAAAAGAGGAGGGAGTAGGGAGGAAAGAGAGGAAAGGGAAAAGATATCAGGGGACTGCCATGTTTCTTTTCTTCCTTTCCCCCAGAGCATTTAACAAAAACAAGAAAAACGGAGGTATTAATGCTGCTTGCAGATGGGCTGTGTCTCTCTGATGAGCCACTCGAGAGCTTCCTGGCGGCCCTGTTTCTGCAGCTCCTTCCCAATCACTTCCCTGCAGGTCAGGTGGTAATTGTTGAGCCAGTCACACTGTGGGGGAGGGGGGAGAAGGGCAGACACAGTCATCACCATCACCCCTTTACTGGAAAGCCACACAGGCAAACAACAACGGGCCCCATGTGCCAAGATCACCAGTGGAGACTAAAGGTACACAAGACCCTTTCTCCCCTCTCATTGATGGTGGACTTTCTTGAGTTCTATTTCCTGGAAACTTGAGAAAGGGACCTGTTGGCTGGGTAGCCAGGCCACAGTATATGGTGATACGCTCCCTGAGAAGCCTGTGTGGACTGTAAAAGATTGTCAGAGAACCAAAGATAGCTGGAGGCAAGCCATGACTTTGGGCTTCCAAGTGAGGAGTAATTGGTAACCAGGCGCTCTCCTTGACAGGACCCCTGAAAAACCACACCTACTGGCCATCACAAGTGTGTCCAGTTCCTACTGATCAGCTTCTCTCAGCCAGAAGCTCCTACACCCAACCAAGTGGCCTCATTCTCTTATACCTGCAGCATCTCTTGGGGTAGAAGTGAGGAGGGGGTTCCTGAAGAATAGGCCCTGGATTGCAGTGAAGATTCCTGTTCTGCCAATGCACGGAGCTTCCTGCCCTGTATTCACTGACAAAGCTGAATCAAGTAGGATTGGCCAAGCCATGTAGATCTTGTGCGTGTGGCTGTCTAGCTAAACCCAAAGCCTTCAGTGGTCAAGGACTGTGGTTCTGTGGAGTGGTGTTGGGAATAAACTTGACTTTCAGATCCTCAACTGAATTTGACCACCACACCACTAGATAAGAAGGATGAGGAAGGAGGTGCAGACAAGGCTTGCTGCCTGGATGGGAGCTGATCTTCCTAAAAGCGAATGGCAAAAGCTCTGCAGCAGATGAAAAATTTTAAATCTCCCCCATGATGGGGAGGGGAGGGGCGGGGCTGGAATGAAGGCTTAAGTGAAGCTTACAAGAGGAAAACAACCCACTCTCTTCACTGTCCACGAAGCAAACCAGACATCCGGCTAGCAAGAACAATACCATCAGTGTGACTACTGCCAAATAAGCCAAATGCCATATGAAGAGGCAGTGGCATTACAAAAGGGCTGACTTCGGGGACTACAATCCAGACCAGCACTGAAGCCTGGCAGAGGAGTCAAGATGGGCACACAAACCCTCAGGTATGGAGGGCAGACAGATGGGGTAGTATTGCCAATTGGCTCCAACCCAGCCAGAGCTCCAAACCCTACTGATGAGCCTACTAGGCCTTAGTTAGGGAGGTAGCGGGTAGGGTGGTATCTGAAGCAGCCAAATGCCATGTGTCAACAGCAAGGCCAGGCAGGGCAACAAGACAGCCAGCCGTCAAAAGCAGTTTAACAGCAAAGGCAGCAGTAGCAGTTTGGTGCCACCCTGGGGCCACAGGGAAACTCCAAAGGCCCTTTGGGTTGACTGGGCACTATCCCAAGGGTTCTCACATTCCACAGGCTGCCCATGTTCATGTCGGACCAAAGTCCTCTGCTGCCATCTGGTGACAAATGTGGGAATGCAGACCCAAAACTTCCCTAAAGTAATTGGTCAAGACAGACTGGGAGATAGTAAATAGCAATGACCTGATGTGTTAAAGTCCAGTGGACAGAACCTTGTGGGGGTATGACTATACCTCCAGAAAGAATGAAGCTCCAGACTTATTAAGTGGTATATGGAAAAGGGGCCCTTTTGCTGAAAAAAGATAATAAATGGATACTGTTCTCTTGCTTATTGGGTTAAATATTTATCTACTGTTATTTGGCAGAAAGTTGCTTATGATCTCAGATAAGAAAATATTATGGAATTAAATGGCCAAAAGAATAGCCCACGAGAGAAATGCCTCCTTCCTGTATGTGGACAGGAAAGACTAAGTGACCTGGAATTACTGCTCTTCTGTCCTCGGAGGTACTTTCTTTAGTGCCAAGCCCTAGGTCCAAGCAGACCCCACTGAGGATACAGTAAAGATGAAGGCCCCTGGGTTGAGGCCAGTGGCTGCCTCAAGGTAATAAAAACCTTTTATTCTTCGAGTTACAGCAGCTTGGCCCTGCCTTTGGCTCCTGCCAGTCATTTGCTTTTTTGCCAGGATTTCTGACCACCCTCTGGAATTGGCTGTCTTCCTAGACTGGGAACTGCTCTGTTTCTGCCCATTTTTGAGCTTTGTTTCTGCTCTGACTTTGATCACCTGCCTAATCCTTCAAACCTTACTGCAAGGCCCCCAGCCAGCCACCCTACCTGGCCCTGGAAGCCTTGGGACCCACCTAGGATTTAGAGAGGTTTCAGGCCCTGTGACTCTCTGGCTTTGACTGGCCCCCAACCTCTGGGCTTAATAAGTAAACATGGTCCACTCTTGACTTTGTGAAGGGCTTCATGGCCCCAGAGGGAGCAGAGCAGCAAAAGAGAGGGGCCAGTACCACCTCTGTCCTCATCTGTGCGAAAATCAGGCATATAATGGATTTCGCTTCTTGTTTCCTCAATGTTTCATGCAACACAAGAAACCAATGGGATATATGCAGTGGCCACAAGCCCCCCCAGTTTGCTAAATATACTTCAGTGTAGCTAGGGCTTCTGCCTTCCTGAAAAGCAATCACATACTACCGTCACCCACAAAACCCTACAGCCCCACACTGGCTTGAGGGTGGGTGGTACAGGACTAGTTCTACCCGACAGCCCAACAAATAAGGAAGAACTACTATGATCCTCAGGAGACCTAGGATTTTCAGACTCAGTTGGCTTAGACCTGAAACGAGAATGGGGTAGAGAACTTAGGGTGGTTCACCTCCCATCCCGATGCTTCTGCTTTCCCAAGTCTTCCTGTTACCTCTTTGTCTGTAAGAGAATCCACATCTATCATTTTGGTCTGTATGGGAACCAAAGTTAGAGGTTCAAAGGTCAGGCTTCCACGGTTATTGAAGTTATACTGCAGGAGAAAGAAGAAAACAGAAGCTTTTAGTCCTCTTTCCTGTGGGACAGACCCACCATGAGGCCATGCCCACTAGACATGCCACCCCTCAGAGCCAGGCATAACGGATAGAGTCAGTTATGTGGTCATCATATCTAACAGGCATATGAGGTACACGATGAAGAGAGCCAATGTCACCTTCTAAGGAGCTGCCCTGCTTCACAAACACAAGCCTGTGCCATCAGGAAAACCCAACCAAAGGGTGTTTGAGGGACTCGCTGCAGCGGGCCCACAAGGCTAATGTCCACTGCAATGGAGAGGAAGCAGGGGCAGGGCATGGGAGTGTCTGAGCTCAGGCGCATCTTTGGCTTTAGTTCTCAACACTCTTGTGGGCCTAAGTCCCCCAAATCATTTTTGTTAACAGTCAACCATGCGGACTGCTTTGACCACTCCATGTCATGTGGAATCAGCCAAGGGCAGACAAAAGCACTCCGGTTTGCTGGTTCTCTGCTAACTGTAGAATCTTTGAGAGGGAGGCAGGAGGCCTCTTTCAAGAACAGTGACTTCCAGAGCAGAAGTAAAGAGCAGACTCGTGTAGTCAATCTCCTTGCAGGCTTACAAAGCAGCTTCCCTCCAAATGTTCGACTTCCATAATCACCAACAAAGGAGGAACAGGTCATTTAAATAAAGTCTAGCACCTAAGTCCCTGAGACGTCTTGGAAATACTGGGGGTAGAAGGCAAAACACTTGCCTTCCAGGCCAGAAAGCCTAACAGTCTTTTATTGCTATGGGGAGTGACTCTTGGTATAACTCAGGGTTTCTCAAATTTACCTGAAAAAAAAATCACCTGGGGAGTATGTTGAAAATACAGCCTCCCATGCCTCTACCCTGGAGCTGATTCAGGGTCTGAAAGGTGCCTGAGAATTGGCCCCTTTAACAAGCTGCACCCAGCAAAGGAGACTTCAGAACTACAAGCCACCTCTAGCAAATACAGACCCCCAAATCATGTTAAGCACAGGCCTGCCTGGGGCTACATGAATTCCAGCTCTGAGTCCCAGTTCATTAAAGAGTTTCTTTCTGCTTTGCAGGAGAGGAGACTCATTTTTAGGAAATCCCCCAGCATCAGGGGAAGGATGTAGCTCTGCTATTCAGTGGCTCCACTTTGACCCCAGAAGGAACACTCTCGGCCTCTAAGACAAAAGACTTCATCCTCCCCCAGTGAGGAATGAAGGAATTGAAAATAAACTCTCACCTTGGTTTTCACAGGAACCACCAGGACAACATTCTCAATGCGAATTCCAAAAGCCCCATCTTCATAATACCCTGGCTCTAAAACAAGCCAAACCTCCAAATGAGATGTAGCCAAGGATGCAAATGTACACACAAAGAGCTTTCCCTCCTGGGATGACAGCTTGACAGGGTCTGGTCTCAACCCCGGGCCCAAAGGAGAAGAAACAGATGAAGAGCCCACCCACCCCAGGTGCGAGAGCCCAAAGATGCTTCCTCCCACATGGCCACTTTTAATAGACATTTGAGGTACAGAAAGAAAGGCCTGAAGTTCCTGAAAACTGGGTATAAAGAAGGGAGTACAATAACAGAGTATCCATTAAATAAGTTACGGTGCATATCCATAAGACAACAATGCCGGCATTTAAATATATTTACAAAGATTTGGTAATGACAAGGGAAACGGAAATATATATAGTAAGATATCAGAATACAGACCATATGTCCAGTATGATCTCCAAGAGACATATACATATATAAAAGACAAAAGCTAACACATCAGAATATTTAGTCATGTTTCCCCTGGGTGGATGGATTACAAATGGTTTTCATTTTCTTCACACTGCTTCATAATCTCACTTTTTCTAAAACAAACACATGCCACTTTTATCAAAAAAACCTGTTGTTTTGCTTAATTCAAGGTGACGAGAGGGGAATAATTTCCAACTTACCTTAAAATAATTTAAAAATAAGGAACAGAGCCTTCCAACAAAGGCTCAAGGACCCATCTCGCCCTCTCTGCGAGGGATACCTACCATCAGTGACAACCATGCCTGCCTCCAAAGGCTCATCAGAAAACGTTTTATAACTGATGCCACAAGGACCCTCATGAACGTTCAGAAAAGACCCAACACCATGTCCCGTTCCGTGCAGGTAATCCAGGCCAGAATCCCATAAGGCCGAGCGAGCAAAGGAGTCAAGAAGGTGGCCTGAAAAACACAGAAAGAACCACTTGTTACTTGTACAGCACTTTTCAACTTACAAAGCACTTTGGAGATTAGATTTATTTATTATGTTTGGCTCCTGAAGGTGAAACAGAAACCAATGGGCAAAAGTTACTGGAGGGTTCAGATTTTAGCCCAGCACAAGGAAGGACTTTCTAACAATCCCAGCCCCTGAGGAGGGCAGCTCCCCAGTCATGTCAGCGTTCAGTCTGAAGTTGGAGGGACATCTTTGCAGGAGACTAATGAGAGGATGGATGCCTGCAGTAGATAAGGGCTGCATTAGATGGCATGTAAGCTCCCTTCCCAGCTCTGAAAGCTGAAGGTTTCAGAATTACAGAGTCCAATGATGAGATTCTGCACAGACTGCAAGCAGGCAGACAGGCATGAGAGATGAGGACACCAAGGCTCAGAGATGAGTGCATGCCAATCTTACCAGATTCAAGGCCCGGGTCTTATCAACTCCCAATCTGATGCCCCACCTACCAGTCCTCAAACAAAGGGGTATAGATATCTGGAGCCAGGATACCAGTAAAATAAATCCCAACAAGGATCCTGGGCAGAGGCACTGGCCAGCACCATAGAGCCAACAGGAGGCTGCACCAATTTCCACTCAGGCCCTAAGGCCTTCATACCTGGTTCATCCTCTCCTGGAAGCTATCCTCTGGTTCTATCCTACACCACAGGTGGTCAGGAGAGAGGTCTGCAGCTGACCTGGTAGCCTAGTCCTAAGCCTGGCTCCCTGAGAGGCCCACTGAGCTCAGTCAGCAGGCCTGGAAGACTCACTCCATTCAGTACCCCACTTGCTCTGGCCAGGCCTGAAGTGGGTAGGGGCTGACACAGTGAGGGAAAGGACACGTTCTTCCATTCAAACTTGGACACACTAGCAGAAGGAACCACCTACCTTTGGTTCCAGTTGGGAAAATGGCTGCACTCACAGCTATATGGCCCTTGAGGACATCCGTGAAGCATTCCTGTCAAAGAAAAAACCAGAGGGTATGTTGCAGAAGGGGGATGGATATTTTAGTCCTATTTTCTGGCTTGGCCATGAGACTAATTTTCCAGAAAACACTGAAAGTAAATCTAGTGTACGAGACTGCCTGAGAGGACGCCACAGGACTTTACCTTGTGACATACTCTATGTCATGTAAGCATCAGAAAGACTGGGAAGAGTAATAAAAAGTACCGATGCCACAAGCTAACACTTACTGGGCAATTGCCCTATGCCAGGTACTGTGCCAAGCACTTAACATTCACTCCCGCACTTCAGAACATAGGCGCCATTGCCATCCTCACTTTACACAAAGATTAAGCAGCTTGCCCTGGTCGCACAGCTCATAAGAGGCAGCATCTGGCCTCGCAGCAGGGCAGTCTTGCTTCCACAACTGTGCTCCTTGCCACCCAGCTGTACTGTGGGGATATCCTATTGCCCACGTAAGAAAACTGCTGTCTGGAAGGTTGCATGGCTTGCCAGCTTCCATCCAGTCTCTTTGCACATCACAAAATTAGCCACACCAAAAGTATCCTGGGACCAAGGTCCAACTCCTCTAATGTGCTGGTGCCCACGATGGAGAAAGGAAGAGGCCAAGACTCTGCCCCACTGCATCTCACAAAACCCTCTCCTTGGAGGAACCTCCTGACTTTGAAGTGATTCATTCAAAGTCACGGAGAAGACCTAATGCCAGGTTTCAAAAGTGGTAATAATTGCTCTACCTCACAGCTGTTTTCTGGTTTCTATGCCAAACACACCAGAAGCTGAACATTGCCTATCATTTCAGAGACTTCCTAGAGAGTTGAGCCTGTAAATAGGAATACTGAACTGAATAGAGAGTATGGAGTGCTTTCAGAATCATATAGAGACTCTGCATGCAAAGCATGTACTCTACTACCCCAATCCCCAGCTCCAAAGACATTTCCTGACTCCAGAGAAAGACCAAATCTGCTTAAGCCTGAATCTGAGCTGCCTGACCTAAACAAAATGCTTTTAAAATTTCTCCAAATGGTCTACCTTCCAATAATTAATTAAATGGACCTCATAAAGCAGATAAGCCTGACTCCACAGTAATGAGCTATTTTACTATCCTACTCGTAACTTTTCTTATTTATATAATCTCTTTTCATAAAAGCAATGTTCTTCTTAAGAAAATAGAGGCCCTCTCAGGCTTTTGGCCTCCACCTTACCTTCTCATAGGCCGTAGGGGTCCCAAAATGCATGGTCCGGGTCACATCTGTGGTTCCATCCCTTCCCAAAAGAAAGAGCAAGTCAGTTTTCAGTCAAAGTAAGCTTTTGCTTTAAAAAATGAGACAAACTGTGAAAGCAAGGATGGCCTGATGTGGTGGAATGGACTTGGCCAGCCCGACACACAGCCTCTCAGTCTACAATGCAAGGGCTGTTTCACAGAAGATGCCATCACTGGGGTTATGAACCAGTGGGAGGAGGACAAAGTAAACAGAGGGCTAGTAAAAGAGGGCTGAAATCCAGTTTCTCCTGTTGGGGTGGCAAAGCAGTTTACTGGACAGAGACCCTGAAAATACCAAGGTTCATCTCGTAGAATATCCTCACCCAAACCTGTGCCATAGAAAGTACAATTTCCAGAATTGCTAAAATCCAGAATTCCATTACCCAAGTGATCCCAAGTTTGCTCTAGGCTATTAGTATTAATACCAACCCATGTGTCCCAAGGCTAAGTTGTGGTTTTCATGTAACTGGCTGAGCTCATTTCTTAATCAGGTTCTACATTAGCCACAGTCCCAACTGCAGTGGGGAACGGAGCATTAAAGGCATTGCTCTGGGCCACCCATCAAAGCAATCATAGGCCTACACATCCCAAGCACTCTATTAACACATACACCTGTTCTCACTCCTTCTCATGTATCCCAAATGCAGACCCAACCAACTTCAAGATTCTCCCCTGAGAAACAATTCTAGAGGACGACTGTGAGAGCAGCAAGACATGACAAAGGAAATTCAGGAATTCAAAAGCAGCCCTCACTTCTCATTCATTCGATCAAAATTAATTCATCACCTCACAAGGCCCTGGGGCAGCTGCAAGTACAGGAAACCAGCAAGTAGTTTTATGGGCTGAAGCAGAAGACTTTCCAGTGGTTCCCAAAGTTTGCTTTATTTCACAGTTATTTATTTAATATTTAACAACTTCCTGCTAGAGACTAAACATTTCTATAAAACAGCCTCTTTTGGGAACAGGGACACAACTGGGCTATTTCAACTAGAAGTGAAAAAAGGAACAAGACCCAGGAACAATTCCATCAGTGACTGGAACAGAATGAGATTGCCAGCCGAGTGTTTTCAGCCAGAGTGTGGCTTGACCACCTACTCAACTGCCTCAACGCAACTGTCAAGTTCTAAGGCAATTTCCGTTCACTTACTTGTATTGAGCGCCGGAATCGATGAGGTACACCTCATTCAAGGACAAGGTCCTATTCGTCTCAGGGACTGGCCTAAGAAAGTTAATTAAAAATTAATTATTCCACAAATGCAAACACCTGGTGAATCTGGGAAGGGGATACACGAGTTCCTTGTACTATTTTTACAATTTTTCTGTAAGTTTGAAATTATATCAAAATTAAAAGTAACTCATAAATTATTTTAACTAATATTAACCTTCTATTGTTCAAAGACTCAGTCAACCTACCCCCCAACCAGATAAAGAACACAAGAGAAGGAAGAATAGCTTGTATTTCTTATTTCTTCTGTATGTATCTGGAACAAAACAGGTATTCTAGAGATAATTACAGAAGCTACTAAAGCAGGAATGGTTAGAATCAACAGGACCAAGTGAGAGGCCTGGGCCAAGAGCAGCATGGAGTCACCGTGGCACTTGTTTCTGGGGCTCCCAGACCTGTGCTTCAGCCTCCAGCTATCTCCTTCAGACCTGACCCCATCAGGCACTCCTCATTTGTTTCCCAGACCACCAGAAAGGAAGGGAGTAAATGTCTTGATTTGGGAGAAAAATAAAGGGATTTTTCTGGGAAAAAGAATAGACCATGCTGATCTTAGGCTGGAGGACTTTTTTGATTCAAAGTGGGATATTTTTTAAAATATTCTGCTTTTTTCAGACATGGGCCCTGCCCTCCAAAGCACTACCTCTAAGCGGGCTTCCAGGAGACCAAAATGAAGAATCTCCAAGGGAAAAGCAAATTTGCCTCCTTGGATCAAAAACTTTTAATGTATTCCTTATAAGCAAAATCCTATGATAAGATCCAGCCAGAAAATTCACCATCTGATTTAAACATGATCCAAAAACTGAAGTCCCTCTGATAATTTTATGTTACAACAGAAGCATTCATGTGAGATCTGTTACATCCGGGCCTATCTCCCACACAAAGCTTCAAAATCTGCCCCAAATACAGGCCATTATATATCTTGCCATAACCCACAGAATTGAGTAGGATAGAGTGTAAACTACAATGTAAACTTTAATCTTAAAAATAAATAAATAAATAGATGTAATATAGTGGCATTTTCAGGACATTGGAATTGTCCTGAATGATGGTGCAGTGACAGAAGCCATTATATATCTTGTCATAACTTACAAAAATGTGTGGGAGAGAGTTTAACCTATAATGTAAACTATAATCCATACTTAGTGGCAATGCTCCAATATGTGTTCATCAATTAGAACAAATGTACCACACTAATGAAGGATGTTGTTAATGTGGTAAAGTGGAGGGGTAGGGAGTGGGGCAATGGGAATCCCCCACACTTTTTATGTAACATTTATGTAACCTAAGTATCTTTAAAAAAAAAAAAAAAAAAACTACCTGATTTCAAGATTTAGTATACAACTACAAATATCAAAAGAGCGTGGTATTACAATATAAGGTGTAGATGGAAGGGTGATGTTGGGAATTTTGCACATTAAGCATGATTGTTTTGTAAACTCACAACTTCTCTAATAAAAAAATGGGAAAAAAAAAAAAAAATCTGCCCCAAGACTAAAATCTCTAAAAGCAATTATTAAAAAGGGCGTTGGACTCAAAATGCCCAAGGCACATGGTTTGAGCCAAGTGATGCTGGAACTGGAGCCCAATGGCCCAAGCCTAACTACATTTCCCATCATCTCCACAGGCCGACCCATCAGTCCTAAAAATACCAGTAAAACAACCTGTTTTAACTCCATGTAGAGAATGCCAGCATCACAAATCTAAGCCTAAGGGGAGGCTCCCTAAAGGCAAAGGACTTGGGAACTTAGAGAAAACTAAGAAAAGAAGAGAGACCTCAAAGAAACAACAAATCAGGGCTGATGAGTTCCCCTAACTGAACGGTCTTAACAGAAACACAGAGATGGGCACAGGGACTTCTGGCAAAATAATGTCTCTCCCCTGCTCAGGCTCCTCTGCAGAAGCAGCAGCAAAGCCAGGCAGCGTGCTCCTCCGCATGCCTTACGCATAGTGAATGATGGCGCCGTTGGGTCCCGTACTGGAGATCGTTGGGAAGCTCAGGTCCACAAAGTCAGCCTGTTGCCTGCAACAGAAAGCCCAAGGTTGAGGGGTGGGGTGGTGATTGCCCAATGTGACCCCCCACACTCACAACACAGCAGCTTCATAGTTTTTACTGTGCTGAGAATCAAGCAGCTTCACAGTTTTTATCAGTCTCATTTAACTCACCATGGAAATAAGCACAAGGTTCATGGATCCCCTAAACCAATCCTTACCTGCGAAATTCCTCAGCTTTGTCAGCAGCTGAGATCTCTGTCACGCCACCTTTGGGAACCTACAAGGAAGTTGCTTATAAATCAAATGGTGAGACAAATTCATGTGCATGCTTATATGTGGTGAAAGGAGCAAGTTAAAAAGCTTACTTTTTCTTGAATTCCTATGTCCTGTTCAATCTACAGAACAGCTTATGTCTTATCTTTAGCAGGGAGGGATTTTCCAAAGGCTCTCACCAAAACTATGTAAAGTAGGAAAGTTTCTAGCCATCTACTTTTTCACTCAATTATTCTGGCTTGGTATTAATATCCTAAAACCTCCAAAAACTTAATACATCCAAGTTTGAAAATTCAAAAATATCCCCTCCTAGGAAATCATCTAGCCACTAGGTGCTGTCTCCATTTGGATCACTCTTTAAGGCCTCACGGCACAAGGAAAATGTTCATACTATGATAGTAAAAGAAACACAAACAAAACACAAAATCATATCTGTTCACTGGGAGACTTGTAAAAATATTTATATAGATAAACAATGACCAGAAGGAAATATGGGGAAAGAATTGTTACACTGGTGAAAATAGGGGCAACATTTTCTCTTTTTCCAATGTAAGCTACTTTTAAAGAGTTGTTTATATAACAAAATATTTCAAGGGAACATGATATAATTTAATAACAGCACAGCACAAAGAAATCACTCTTCTGCAAAATACAAGGAGTGAAAGGGCAAGAAACTAATGGCCGAGAGTCAATTTAATATAAAAAGTTTCATGACTTAAAGTGAAGCTCAAAATGCACACAAAAATCTTTCTCTCCTAAAACAACCCACTTACCCAAAATATTATTTTAAGGGTCATTTTCACATAATAAAATTTCACTTAGCTACAAGACAATTTTCTAATCCAAAAAGGATCCACTGTGTTACAGGATTTCTTTCCTTATCCTTACTACTGTTTTTTAAAATTAAAACAGAATTTTTAAACATACACCAAATTTCCAGAAAGAACTTCTAAAAGAGCTCAAAATTAGATCAAGATCTTAGACCTCATGGTCAACAGTGTGGAGTTCAAGCCACATGTAGATGTTCTATATCCACGTAATAAACAGAAACTAAGAACCAACCTCTTTCTCCAGCCAGTTAAAGAGTTCACAGAGGGCCACGGCATCTTTAATCTGTGCAAACAATGGAGACATTTTTAAAAGTTATTACTGAATATCAGGTGGCCAGATTCAGAGCCTAGCACTGCAGAGCCCTGATGAAAAATGAGACCCTGAGAGGGTCACGAACTATCAGCATCAGGGCTTTATATGTCCTGCAAGCCGGCTGGCAGTACTTTTCTCTGCCATTCCATAGTTCAGACACGATCAGAAAGGGGAGTACAGACTATGCCCCCAGAGGGCTGGAGTGAACCAGAACACAGGCCACTGCCAAAAGCCATCTCTAGGACCCAGATCTTTCTAGTCCTACCTTTGGCCTTGAAATACAATCTGAGCCTTTTAAAAGAGGCTTCTTCATCATCATCATCACCATCATCTACACTTTTATCATCAATATCTCTTTGTGTTGTGCATTATTCCTTGTACTGATCTAGCCCATCGAGTATCTTGTTTCTTTCTCTCATGAACTCTGGAACACCAGGAGAACTAGGAGTCTGAGGCTAGGTGAAGGCGCTAGGCCTTCTGACCACCGACCAACATCTCGTCTTCTGCACAGGCTGCTTCACTCACGTGGGCTTGCCTCATGCCTCCTAACTCGGCTGAATTCTTCACAGCTTTGGCGATACAGATGGGGGTGTAAGGCATACAGCAGCGATGATTCTAAGGGCAAAGAATAGTGGTGTGGAAAGGGGAACCCAAGACCAAAGCAACCACTTCATCACCCAGCACATCCACTTCGTGCAACTCATTGGAAGAGCTCCTGCTCAGAACCCACCCAGCTTCCTCTAGGGCCACGGGACCTCTGGGAAGGGGCTTGAGCTCATCTGAAAGGACAAAGTACATCAGACACGATATTCCTTTTCTATCCCCACCCA
The DNA here is from genome assembly GCA_026826555.1 of Tolypeutes matacus. NCBI lineage: Eukaryota > Metazoa > Chordata > Mammalia > Cingulata > Chlamyphoridae > Tolypeutes > Tolypeutes matacus. The sequence continues at coordinate 2,881,775 of JAKSZT010053836.1, forward strand.
TTAAGCTCTTTGAGACTGCTGGCTGCCGGCCATGACCAAGCTATTGCTCCATGGGTGGTGGTCAGAGTTCATTAACCGATCAAAGCTTGACTGAAATAACTCCATTCTTGCTGCACAAAGGAGGCTTTTCCCGCTGTCTAGAGACACACGTGGCCTAACGAGGGCAGGCTCCTGTTACTCCCTCTCCATGCCCAGTGATCATACCTCAGCTCTTTCTTGTGGTCTGATCTTAAAGGGCTGGAGAAGACCCTTCCCAATTTCAGAATAAGTTAGAATCCAGCACTGTGTTACAGGGACAGGGACTTATCCTTGCTCTTGCTTCGTATAAAGGGATTTCACTATCTTGACTCTTATTCTCTCCCACTCACAGATATGAACTAGGGAAGGCTGCTGTGACTCCAATTAGGTCAAAGAAGTAAAGCTCTGAGAGACTGAGGTCATACACAGTGTGACAGTTGCAGAGACGCACTGGCAAGCCAGGCCTCAGGGCCAGGTCTGGGCTCTTCCCAGGATGGCCCACTGTTGGATGGAAAGGAAACATCGCTGGGCTTGCTGAAGGCCATGCAAGAGGCAGCCAGAGGCCCAGGGGCCCAGAGAAGGACAGTAGAAAGGGCTACACCTAAAGAGGCCTAGATTCTAGTCCTGCTCCAGGCCCTAATTAAAATGAGGGGGGAGGCAAGTAGATGTAGCTTGGTGGTTGAGCACCTGCCTCTCATGTACAAGGTCCCAGGTTCAATCCCTGGTACCTCTTTAAAAAGGGGGGGGGGGAGGGGCGGGGCACACAGATGTCAGCTGCCTAGTACCATCCAGAAGAGCTCAGTAAAGGGTGAGACTATCACTATCATTTGAACTTTGACAAACCCCCAACTCACCAAGCCTCTCTGAACCTCAGGTCTCTTAGCTATAAACTGTGGTATGGGAAGGGATAAAGAAGGAATTCCCAAATTCAGGCATTGTCATACCACCTGCATGGCTTTGCCTTAGCTGCCTACCCCTTGTACTCTCAGGTACTTAAGACATTCCTCTAGACCATCCTTAAATCAACAATTTATTAAACTCAACTTTGTCTTAAGAAATAATTTTTATAACATCACGGTCTCATCTGCTAGTTACATTTTTGTCTGGCATACACTAAAAGTGCTGTTAAAGCAGATACATTTTTTTTAAAACCTGAATATGAACATATATACCCAAATTGTTACTCATGCCACTCTGGGAAACCCAGGACCAGATGAGTTTTTAGGGCCCTCGGACTCTGGCTTCAACCCAAAGGGCTCAGCCAAGGAAACAACTACATTGATCCAATCGCCAGTCCTGGGATCTGTCAGCCTCTGCCTCAAACACAAGGCCACAAGCTGCCAGAGCTGCGAGGGCGCTGGCAGCTGGACTGTGGTAGGGTTTAGCAGGGCCACCAACCTTGGGGACGGCCTCGCTCACGGCATAACTGGCCTTGTCACTGACCCACACCTTCTCCCTCGGGGAAAGGTTGGCACACAGGGTCTTGAGCTCGCTCAGTATTGACTTGTATGGAACCACCTGGATCCTGTACTCAGCTTCCAGGCCCAAGTCAAGAAGCAGGTGTTCCTTCACATTGGGGGCGTCTATGCGGTTGCCATCAATGAAGAGCCTGCAGAAGGGCCAGAGCAAGACAACAGGAAAAAGAGGGCACACACGTGAGCAGATGAGGACACAGACACACACACACATACACATACAGCAGTATCTCCTGGCACTCGAAGCCAAGCAACTTTTTCTTCCTCCCATTCCTTTCCCAAATCCTCCTCCCCAATCCGTGTTCCCAGTCCCCATGCATGTTGTCACCATCTACCCAATTCCCTAACAAAGAACCTGGGCACTGTCCTCCTTTGTGTCCCCATCCTCCCTTCATTAAGGGCTTTGCCTCTGTAGCCTAAATCTGCATCCAATCTGTCCATCTTTATCTATAGCCACCACCCAGGCTCAGGCCATCACCATCTCTCACCTGGATTAGTGCCACAGCCTCTGAAGGGTCTCCCTGCCTCCAGTCTTGTCCCATGCATCCTATTTTTTACAACCCTAATGTCCTTTATAATGTTTAAGTCTGATCATGTGGCTCCCTCTCAATATTCCTTCAATGGCTCCCAAGACCATTGCTGATGCAGCCACCGCTCACCCCCAGGCCCCACACTCTGGTACCAACCACCCTGAAACACTTGAGACCTTCTATATGCACCACACGCTTTCCTGCCCAGAGCCTCTGAAATGCTGTTCCCTCTGCCTGGATCACTATTTCCCACATGCCCCACCCTCACTCCCACCCACACCCACCCCTGCTAACTCATGTTCACCCTAGCTTCTACTTAAATATCACTTTCCCCAAAAGTCTTCTCTGGACCCCAGACATAGATCAGCCCCTCTTATAAACACCTGTACCCATCCACCGATAAACTGGTGCCTGCTACGTCCCTGACTCCCTGAGGGGACTCTCACCTCCCCAACTCTAGCCTGAGACCCCATCTGTCTTGTTCACCGCTGTATCACCCACACCTGCTAGAGACCCATGGCATTTAACAGGCACTCCACAAATGTGTGGTGAGAATAAAGAAAGCCATCCAAATATAAGAGCAATGGTGGGAAGGCCTCAGCAGTGCTGTGGAAAGATAAATTGCCAATTCGACAAGGCTCAGCTCAGGGGGGTTTTCCTGTGTCGTGTACTGTGGACTGAACCTATATGCCCCCACTTATACTGACTGCTAGAAAGCTCAAAATCAAATCTGTGTCTGAACAACACCTCACACCAGGAATTTTGTGAATTACCCCACTCTGGCTTTGTCCTGGCATGCCCTCGCCTCCTAATTTTTTTAAAAATCTCACAGTACTATAGATACTTTCATAGAGGATTTCAAATTATTTTGGGGGCTAAAAAGAGAGGCAGGTTATAAATAAGTGCCTACTGTTAAGGATGATAAGGAAAAGAAAAACAGGCAAGAAGAAAGCCCATCAATGAATGTCAGGCAGTGACTGGTGGGTTCCGGCTAGAAAGGGAATGTGGAGTCTCTGAGTGGGGACACACTCACATGATCATCTCCAGTCCTATGATTGCGTAGGAGAAAAATACTGGATTGTGTTCCACATCTGATCCTCGGAGATTGAACAGCCCTAAAAAGTAAAAAATAAAAAAATCAAAGTCCCCATCACCTGCCTGACTTGGGATTTTAAGGGTATGGTGTAGAAGGAGAGAAGAACATCTATCTGCTTGGAGTTCATCTGCCATGGAAGGATTCCAATGATTCTGCAGCATGTCTCAGAAAGGTGGGGGACCTTGCTCCTGGTTCCACCTCTGAGCTGCAGTTGCGCAAGTCTTCCACAGGGTGGCACCAGAACTGTTTCTGTCTGCCGGAGAAGGAGCCGGAAGAGTCATTAGTCAGAAAACAGGAGAAATGCCCTCCAAACAAAGAGGTGAACTGGCCAGCCTGGTGGAGACATGCCACGCTTGGCATCAGAAAACCCTCCTGGGCTCCCAAATAAAGGGAAAGGAGCAGAGCAGAATAAACACAATATAATTTCTTCTCCCTTCAGAAGCACACGACCTAGGGTAGAAAAACTGTGACCCACTCTTAAGAGAGGCCAAATGAGCCCCCCACCTCCATAAGGGTCAATTTAGCCCATGAAGGCGGGGCTTCCCGTCAGAGGCAGAAAGAAGAGCAGTGAGTCAGCAGGGCTGTGGACCATGAATGAAACCAGAGCCTGTGGCCCACCCATGGGTCTGCTGGGTGGAGAACACGCCTTCAGCCAGAGACACTACCCGGACCAGCAGAGAACACGGCTCTGATCCCAGGGCTTCCAGCTCCCTAAAGCTTCCTCTATTGAGGATCAGAGTACAAAAGACCCTCCTGTAAAAAGTACTCATTTTATTTTATTTATTTATTTTTAATATATTGTTTTGTTTTGGTTTTTTTTTTAGATTTTATTTATTTATTCATTTATCACCCCCCTGCTGCTTGCGCTTGGCGGGCCAGCCAACCACGCCTCGCGGGCGGGCCTGCCCTCACCAGGAGGCCCCGGAAACCAAACCCGGGGCCTCCCATATGGTAAACGGGAGCCCTACTGATCGAGCCATAGCCGCCTCCCAAAAGTACTCATTTTAGAACTATTATAAAATAATGGCTGGGAAGCGGCTGTGGCTCAATCAGTAGGGCTCCCGTTTACCATATGGGAGGCCCGGGTTCGGTTCCCAGGGCCTCCTGGTGAAGGCAAGCCCGCCCGCATGGCGCGGTTAGCTGACCCAGCGAGCACAAGCAGCAAGGGGGGGGATAAATGAATAAATAAATAAAATTTTAAAAAAAAAATGGCTTTCCAAGTGAAGCACTGAGACATTTTTTTTACTTATCATACTAGTACTTTTTTTTTATGATAGACATGGGGCTGGCGAGTATATGGCAAGATGAGCAATTTCATGTACCTCTGTATAACCTTTCTGGCAGGTAAATGGCAAGATGGGTCAAAGACCTTATCATGCACACACCCTCTAATCCATAATACTACCCTGAAAAGCCAACCAGAAATAGGAAGAAAATTATTAGAAACAAAAACACTTTTATGCACCAACATTTTGATGGTATCAATAAATTTGTGGGAAAATTGGAAATAACCCAAAAGGTCACCTTTAGGGGAATGAGTAAATTATGGCAAATATATAATGGAATATTTAATCATTTGAAGTTATACTCATATATGCTTATAATATAACGATACATTGAAAAACCAAGCTACAAAATGATAAATGTATAGAATATCAACACTGAGTATCTCTGGGTAACAGGATTATGGATGATTTTTTCCTTCTTTCTACTTCCTCTACATTTTCCAGGTTTTTCACAATGAGAAAGCATTTTTGCTATAATGGGGCAGGGGGAGTAGCTTTACATGTTAAATGGGGATGTTAAGAGAGGGAACAATGGGTAGTAGGGCCTCCTTCTCTACTGGGAAAGTAAAAAGATAATGCAGTGCCTCTTCTCAGCTGCCCTGGCCAAAATCCAGTCAGAAAACAGCAGGAGAACAGGAAGGTTCAACCAGATTTCTTCAGATTCTAGATGATAGAAGGTATGAACAGTGGCATGAGGGCAGTTAAAATCTGAAGAAGTTAAAGTCTAATGTGTCAGAAGGCTTGGTCAGGAACTTTGTTTTCTGAGGCCAAAAAAAAAAAAAAATGCTTCTGGAACATTTTCACTGTAAAGATTTTGGGAAACTATAGGAAAAGTATAAAGAAAAAAATTCTCCTATGTCCAACTTCTACACCTACAGAAGGCTGACAGACATGAAATGTTTATAGAGAGAATGCCCTTCCTCAGAGGTGAACCAGTCCTGAAGACACGCCGGAGGCAGACATCAGCCGCTGACTCAACTACTGCTCCTAGGCAAGGCTATATTCTCCCCTACCCCTGCTCCCTGGATTCTTTCTCCTTCATCCTAATTGGTATCTCTTATACCCATTTGGCAACACAATCTTTTGCTTATTCTCTGGCCACTCAGAAAGTTGAATGGCATGAACACATAGATTCCCAGAGAACCAAAGGAGAGAGCCGGTAACACGCCCAGACTGTGCAACCAGAGCACTCACATGCAATCTCATCCAGGGCAGTGACCACAAACCATACGATGTTCCTCTCAGCCATTTTCAACCGAAGATCTGCAACTTTGTCCTTCCAGGAGATGCCTGCAAGAAACAACATGCTTACAACCCCTGCCCTGGTCGTGGGGACCTGTTGGAGCCAGGTAAAAGAAATCATCCAAAACGTCCTTAAATTAACTAGCACCACATCTTATAGCATGTGTTGCCTGAGCAGGCAAGAGACCTGGATTCAAGCCCTACACAGGAGGTGTACCTTGTCCAAGTCACTTGGTTGTCACGAGCCCTGATTGCCTCACCACTAAAATTAATTAATTTGTTTACCCAACAAATGTCTATGCAGCATCTAGACCTGCCAGGCATATAGTTCTGCCAGGCCATATGCTAGCCACTGCAGTTAGAGTTCTGAGCTAGGCCCAGTCACTGCCCTCATGGGGCTTACAATCTAAAAGGGAAAATGGACAAGTAATCCAGCAATTAATTACACTACTACATAAAGATGGATGCAACAGGGGAAGTACAGGGAGCTACAAGAACACACCACCCAGCAGAGAACTCACCCAATCTTAGAGGTCAGGGGACTATCATCCACCACTTTACATTCCTGGGGCTGTAAGACTAACCGTTTGGTGTTAAGACCTGGGAATTCCCTGCAGTCTGACTTGCCATGATTCCCACCTCCAAGTTAACCTGGCCCTGTCAGACATGGCCACGGCCTCCCTCCTGCTCCTCGGAATGAAACCATGGTCCTCCAGGAGCTCACCCCATCACCACCACCACCACCACCACCACCCGGCCATGAAATGGGCATTTGAAATCAGGTTCCAGCCACCTGTGAACAGGGTCAGCATCTGTCTCATTCATCCAGCACTTAGCACAGTGCCCTTCAATTAGGAGGCACACAAATGTTTGCTAAGCAAAAGTTTTGCCAGCAATATTTGCTCTCACTCTACTACAAGCAATAGATCAGAGGCTCTGCTTCAGTAAAAAAATTCAAAACACACAGCTGGGAAATGTTTAGCTAACCCTAAGCCACTTACTGAAGTGTCACACAGGAAAGCAAGCCTGGGGCTACCCCCACAACCAAAGATGGCTTTGAAGATTAGCTCAGGAAGGGCTGCTTAAGGCTGTAAGGCTACCTTCCCAGGACCCTTTGGGCAATCTGCCGATATTCCATAGACACTCCCCTCTACTTTCTGTCTCTAGAGCAAGGCTCCCTCCCCTGCAACCCTACCTCCCAGGCCTCTCCCTCTGCACACTTCACTTTCCTTAAATCTACACTTTCATTTCCCAAAAAGGTTCAGAGAACTTGCTCTTCACCCACTACTATCACACTGGCCAAAGAAAGCCAGCCACACTTCAAAGCCTCCAAGGCAGAAGGTACAAGATGGGAGTGGGTAGAAAGGTAAACCTACAAATGGGGGCTTCAGGAAAGGAAATGGAAGCTAGAAACCTCTGGCTCCGCGTCCAGTATCAGACCCATTAGAGTGGCAGTCAGCAACCAAGTGGCAAAGAACTCAGCCATCCCCATGACACCCACAGAGCTGCCAGAAGAGCTCAGCAAGAATAAACTAAGCCAAAGTGAGTGGCAACAAATACAGCTCCTGTTCTCAGCAAATACTCCTCTGTGCCAAGTTGGAGCAAAATCCTCCTATCAGCTCAAGCTCAACTTTGACTCAGAAGTCCAAGAGGGATGCAGTGGCAGGGGTGGGCCAACGACGGCCAGGGGCCCTGCTGGGCACAGCCATGGTTCTGACCTGTGTAATCCAGGCCCAGTGTGAGGAGAGGCTTGCATGGGCGCTCAGGACGGTTTGTCCAGATTTTGTCCACAAGATTCTCCTTGACAGGAATGAGGTAGTGGCCAGCGCCTCTAAGAACTTTGGCCATCTTCTTCCAGTAATCTGGGAAGACAAACACCGCACAGCCATAAACTGATGCCCATTTCTGCCAAGGCAGGCAGCAGGGCCTCAAGAGCCTGGCGCCTCCATGTGGCCCATCACTATATGTGCAGAGTAAAAAAATGTAAAAGGATATCTACCCCACTGAAGCCCTCCCTGCCTCCCTCCCAGAACTCTTCTCCTCACTTTGACTTTTACTGTGACATGCTGAGCCCCTAAATGCACCACATCCCACAAATAAGCAAAGAGGAGGAGAGGCTTCTAGAACCTACATCCTTACCCAAGCTGGAAGGAACAAAGCTCACTCACCTGTAGGAATGATCAGTGGGTCCACACCAACCCTGGATCCTTCAGGAAGTACACTCACCAGCCAATCTTCCTGAGTTGGCGTGTCCTTCAGACCTATGGAGGGAAGGACTCATAAGGAACAACTCCCAGTGGGCCCAAGCACCGCCATCGCCATAGCAGGTCTTTATTATGCACCTTCTTTGAGGTGGATTGGCAGGACTTTGAAAACCTGAACCTCCCTTAAAAATCCTGGAAGGCTGCATAAAGGGGGAAGAAAAGTGTGAGATGGTGTGGAAGGAAGGCAAAAGAGAAGGATGAGACAAAAACAACAACAAAAAAGCATGCTTTTCACTCCACTGCTGGTAAAAATGTCATCCAGGGGATCATTCCAATATAGGCACTTGGCATCATCTAGAAAGTCACCTCATTGGCCTTCGGTCACTCGGCCACTACTGGTCAAGAACTTGGGCAGTGATTTGGTGAAGGCTGGGAGCTGGAAGCCTCCCTCACATCACACCCCAAGTAAGAGGAACAACATGCATCTAGAAGGGGCAGGCTCGAGAAGAGAAGGCCCCTACCCCCAACACCAGGCTTCTGATTAGAGAATAGAGCACATGTCTTGGCAGCAAAGGAATCCTTTCCCAGATTGCAAGAGGGACACACAGGATCCACCTCACCCTGCCGTTGTCCTGAATGTGACTCCATGGGCTTTCCGATTCCCAAGATTAAACTGTTTCTGGGAAACTAGTCATAGGAAACTAGGTAACCTCCAAGAAAGGAACTAAAATTATTTTTGTATTCTAATTTTCCTCTAATTCAAGGCAATATCTTCTATGTTTGGAATGTGTATTTTGTTTAATCAGATTTTTACCAATTATCATCTTGGTAAAAATATATGTATATTTATGATGGAAGTCCATACATTCTAAACACAGTACATAGCTTTACTATTTTTTCTACCAACTCCTAGTAACCACATAACCACAGAAGGGAAGTTCAAAGGTTTATAAAGAAATGAGCTCATGAATCCCAGTTCTAAAAAACTGCCTAGAAGCTGGCACTAAGTTTTTATTTTGTTACTTGATTCTTTCCTTTTTATTTTCAAACCACCAAACAAGCCACTATTAATGAAGTTTCTTTTGATGCCCCTAGTTTAACTTTCACAGGATGAAGTCATGCCATTTCCTAGCAGGCAGATCTTTGGCAAAACCCCAGGAATGAATCACTCACTGGCCAACCAAACCTACCAGAGAGATATCCCCGGAAAGGTGGGTTTAGGGAAGAGACGGCAAACCAGAGGGGCTTGGAAGGGAGAAAGACTCATCCTCACTCCCACTCCCCATCACAGGGCCACCACATGCCTACTTTCAGGAGCAGAGAGTCAGTATTTGCTCCTCTGAAATAGCTGAATCCAAAACTGCTAACAGAACTAACAGCTTGAGTCTCTGGGCTCCAGAGAAGGGTGCCCACACCCCAAGGGTACACAAGATGATCCACTGGGGTACAAGACAAAAGTATCAGAACTTCTATTTGTATTTATTTTCTTAAAAAAGAAAAACAAGAAATTAATCTTTACTAATATTTTAAATACAGATGGGCACATATATAATGCACAAACACACATATATTAAAGGTGCAAGATCCATTAATGGAGTCGTGAAGTCAAAAAAATGTAAAGGCCACTGGTCTGTCCCTTTGTAACAGCCCTGAGGCCTGCATGTTTGTGTGTGTATGAGAGAGAGAAAGACTGAGAGAGACAGAGAGATTGAGAGAAAACTGCAGCAAAAATCAATCTGTAGCTTTAGTGTTTCTATATTTCTCAAAGTGTGAAAAGATTTTTGACAAACAAATTTAAAATAAATCCATTGCCAGGCCAAAATGTTTATAATTCCTCACGAAGACAAACAGCACAACTATATGTGTATGGAGACCAGTGTGATACACACACATCCATGAGTGCACACACACATTTTTCATCTGCTGCTCGCTTGGATCCCAGGATCATGGTCCAGCCCTCTGTTCCCCGAATTGTGAATCTGCTGACAACTTGCTTTCCTCATTACTTCCTACAACAAACCAGAAATATTAGATATTTTGCCTCATCTTCTCTTCCTCACTTGGCCCTGGCAATGCAGCCCTTATTTTTCCTTCCTTATCTTCTGTTCCCCAGGTCCAAATTTTGGCCTTTGTATAGCCATTCAAACCACGTTTCTAAAGTCTTTTTTTTTTTTTTTTTTTTAAATATATTTTTTATTTTTAAAAGATACTTAGCTTACATAAAATGCTACATAAAAAAATTTAAGGTATTCCCATATGCCCTACTCCCCCCACCTCCCACTTTCCCCCATATTAACAACTTCTTTCATTACTGTGGTATATTCATAGCAATTGATGAACACATTTTGGAGCATTGCCACTAAGGATGGATTACACTTTACACTGCACTTTTTTTTTTTTTTTCAATTTTAAAAGATCCTTAGATTACACGCACAGCACAAAGTTAAATGAAAAAGCAGAGTATACACATACACACACACACACACACACGATACACTTATCAAAGAAGATACTGAGCTACATGCTTTCCACATATTATTTCATTCAATCCTCACAACTTTATGCAATACTATTATTATCCCATTTTACAGATGAGGAAACTGAAGCAATGAAAAGTAACTTAGCCAAGAAAGTTCCAGACCCAGATTCTTCCCTGTACACTCTCTTTCTCCAATGCAGAGCTGCCAGAAGTCCAGAGAGATACTCAAGGGGGGACTTCCTAGCTTCTGTTGCTAGTGGCCCCTTACCTTTAGCTCACTCAAATCATGAGGCATCAGAAAACAGAGGAAAAGCCCCAGTGCACAAGTCAAATGCAAGGTAAGCTATGGAATCTGCAGTAAATCAACTCTCCTCTCTGGTGTTTACTTTCCCCTCAATAAAATGAATATCCTGAACCAGGACCCTCCAAATTGAATATACAATGGTAGGTATGTATAAGCATGCCATTTTCTTGGTGTTCTCTGGATTCTCAAAAGGGTCCATGACTCCCCAAAAAGGGTTAAGATGCAGGAGTCTGAGGAGCTCTAGGGTCCCAGAGCTGACCATATGAGGCTGTGCCTCCACTCACCCATCTTCATGAGTGTCCAGTTGCTATCCATCTGCTTGGCAGCCTGGAGAAAGTAGCGTCCATCGGTCCACATGGCCGCATGCTCTTCTGTGATGATGGCTGTGCCTGGAGGAGGGAAGCAAGGAAAAGAGAAAGGTTTCTGACAACCATCCAAAGGCTGCACAAAATGGCAGCAAGCAGGTGCTCTGCTTTGTGCGACAGATGGGCCCTGGACTCCACAGAAACCTCCAAACAAGAGGAAGATGCCACAGAGAACCAGCTGTGGGTCAAGCTCTGAAGGAAACATTTCTCAGCTCCCTGGCACTTGCCCCTGCACAGAAAGGACCCAACTTGAACAGAGAATTGTAGATCTATGGCCCACATGGGCTCATGATCAACAAGGCTGAGTGAGAACAGTTCCTGCTTAGCGCTCTTGGCCACTCTTCTGCTCTATCAGACATCCCAAGGGAGCTGTTTCATCTTTCCCAGAAAGAGACTAAACAGACCCTGTGGATGTCCACAGTGACTCAGCAGTCACCAGTAGGGAGTCTGTGCCTTCCTCCTCTAACTGCCCTCAGTACCCACAGGCCTGGCAGAATTTGGGGCTTTCAGCAGAGGCGTCAGCCCAAACCAGTCACAATGTTCCAACCATCACAAGCACTGGCACCAAAGGAAGCAGTGGACCAAGTACAAGGAGAGAGAGGCCTCTGCCAAATCTCACTGGCTTAAGCGATGGAAGCCTGCGGTGGGGAAACCCACCTTAAAACTAAAAGGCACAGGGGAGCAGATGTAGTTCAAGTGGTTGAGAGCTTGCTTCCCATGTATGAGGTCCCAGGTTCGATTCCCATTACCTCCTAAAAATTAAAAAAAAAAAAAAAAAACTCTCATTGGGGAGCAGATGTAGCTCAGTGTTTGACTGCCTTCTTCCCATGTACAAGGTCCTGGAATCAATCCCCATACCACGAACAAATAAATAAATTAATTAATTAAACAAACAAACAAATAAATACCTAAAGGGCACAATATACTTTTGGAAAAGTTAGGGAAGGGCACCAATGTGGCTCAACAATAAACTCTGTTATTTAAGCCTAAAGTAAAAATAGAGATACCAAAAGCCAAGCACTTAAGAGAATTATATAGGATGGATTTAAAAACTAAGGCAGAGGGCTCAGGGCAGGGGGTGGGGGTGGGTACTAATGTTCCATTTCTTATTTGGGGTGCTGGTTATTCAGGTATATACAGTGTGATATACTTTTCTGTATCTTATGTTATAATCAATAAAAGTTATATTTTGGTTTTTGTTTTTTAATTGAAAAGTAAAGGCATAGAGAGAAGAACAGAGTCACAAAAAGTGAGCTTAGGGAAGCGGATGTGGCTCAAGCAATTGGGCTCCCATCTACCCATATGGGGGGTCCCAGGTTTGGTTCCCAGGGCCTCCTGATGAAGGCGAGCTGGCCCGCATGGAGAGCTGGCCCATGCAGCTGGCCCAGCTGGTGCAACAAGATGACATATACACACACACACACACACACACACACACACACAAAAAGAGAGAGACAGAGGAAAAGACAATGAGAGATACAACAAGCCAGGGGGCTGAGGCTCAAGCGACTGAGTGCCTCTCTCTCCCATGTCAGAAGGCCCCAGGATCGGTTCCCAGTGCCTCCTAAAGAGAAGATGAGAAGACAAGCAGACACAGAAGAATGTGCAGCAAATGTACACAGAGAACAGACAGCAAGCACAAACGGCAAGGGTGGGGAGTAAATAATTTTTTTTTTTTTTAAGTGACCTTAGGAAGCTGGGGGATGCTGGGAACTCACACCCTTTCTGCAGAGGTCCAGTGGAGAACGAACGTCTGGTTTGCATTTTCTTTTTGGTTCTGTGTCACAGGCTGAAACTTGGTCCAGTTATTTTTGGGAGGCGAACAAAGGTACAGCAAGAACAGAGAGAGAATTTGGTGACTCACCCGCAGAGCCATCAAATCCAGAGACGAAGGCCCGCCGGCAGTCACATGGAGCAATGTACTCACTCTGGAAAACAAAGACTACAGTGAACTGACCTCAGTAGGACGTGTGCAGGCCGCGTTCCATGAGCTCAGCCATGGGCTCGGCCCAGTGTGGACTCCAAAGGCCTGGGAGTCCTTGTTACCTGCCCTCAAGGAATCAACAGTCTAGCTGAAAAGGCAAATGAACATTCTTTCTAAAATGACCTTGCAGGAGACCCTAGTTAAATAAGGGCTAAAAGAACTGTTCCCTTTATTTCCTCATTTGAGAGGAAGCTAGTCAAGAGAAAGATAAAATTTGCTCTTTCCTCACTGAGATCTTTCTCCCTTCCTTGCCACTGACATTTAAGCATCTGTTATTCTTCTGAAAAGTAGGGCTGGATTTCTGTTTTACGTACCAGTAATTCTCTAACTTAAGTCTCCAAAGACGTTAGCTTATTTCAGAACTTCCTGTTTGTGTCCCCCTCCAAGGTAGCATCACCAATCTCTCCCACGCAGGACCTGTCCTTTCCTGTTAGGAATCGAGAAGAGTAGCTTCCTCCAGCCCAAGAGGCTTCAGCAAAATAAGTGTCATGTCCAAAACCACACCAGGCCTTTCCCAGCTAATAATATCAATCCCCTTACCTCTAAATGGAAGAAAGTTGAGAACCGAAGAAAGTAAGAAGTTCTCGTTCCTGGGCAGAGAGAACAAAGCCAGGTGTGCAACCTCTGGTAATAGCCAGAGAGGCACAAAGAGTTTAAGGGACTTGCCCAAACTCACGTCAGGAAGAAAACCAGCAGTCGATTCCAGAGCCTCGACTCTGAAGTACTATGCCATGTTGCCCCTATATGACGATCTCTCCCATCCCCACAACAACTCTCAGGATAAGACCAATAGCAAAGGAAAAAACTGAGATTCAAAGAGAGAATCTTAAAGTTGCCCAATGGCAGGTTAATAACAGGGCAGGATCTGAAGCCAGGTCTGCTTGAGTCCAGAGTTGCTGGCCCTTCCACTCTCATCAGAGTGAGAGTCTTTTTACAAGTCAAAAGACCTAGCAGGGTTAAGTGATGCTTAGGATGGGGAGTGGGGCTACTGACAAGAACCCCAAGGCATTTTTAGGACTGTCAACGTGATGCAGGAAAACACAGGTGGGCTAGGGGTCAGGGCTTGGATTCTAGCCGTGTCTCTGCCTCTGTCCCACTGGTTCTTCTCTGCTTCTCAACTGGCTCACCAATTCAAGGAGGCCTGGACTGGAGAGCCAAGGCCCTTTCAGGCCTCAGCATTGAGTGGCTTATGGTGCAGCAACTCCCTCCACACCCTGCAGTCATACATGAAAAAATGGGAATTACATTTTACAGAATCTGTGGATTTAGAAGGTTAGAAAGTGAGAAAAGAAATGATAAGGCGGAACAGCTGAAGACATTTTCACTGCCCAACTGTCTGGTGAAGTCATTGACCAAAATTATCCTTCCTCCCTCAAACCACCTTAAAATCTTTTCTTCTCACTCCACTTCTCTACCTGAAATTCACCAAATAGAAAGGTTTTTGTTTCATTTTAATTCTCACCTCTTTGGAGGGTTTCTAGATAGCAGTTTTTGATCAGGTAAATTATTCATTGCTGGGGTCACTCAGGAGGGGGCTGGGGACCAGGTAGGGTGGAAACCTCCCAACATTAGCAGACAATGCACAGGCATCAAGTCACCCCACCATACTGAACCATGAGAAACAGGAAGCCCTGCAGACAGAAATGGGGGGTGTGGGGGGGTGACCTCTGAAAACCATGGTCTGCACCCAGATTTAGCCTAGGGCCGATCCTGCACCCTGAAAGAGGTTAGAAAACTCCTGCAATTCTGGGTTCTCCCTCTTATCCTGGGACCCAGAATGGAGGCCAAAGCCACCAGCACTGTAAGTAAGCTGCACTGTGGATGGTGTGAGGGTTTTTTGTGGACTATACAAGGAACGCCATGCCACATCTTCCTAAGGCAGAAACAATGTGAGAGCTCCAAAGTGTTTTAGAAAAAAGTTCATTTATAACACAACCAACATGACCCACTGAAAAACCGCAGCCTCCCTGAACACCTTAACTGTACTCAGATCTGCTTTTCTATTCGAGACTATTTTATATAAAGCACTTTGCCCCAAGGAACTCAAAAGTTCTTAAATTCTAATATAATGGGCAATAGAATAAGCAAGCCATAAGTTAAGAGAGATTCAGTTCTATCCAAGGCAGGGCAACACCAAAGTTATTCCTTTAAGACTACAAATTCTAGCCTCACTTCTACAGGAATACTTTTCCTGCTCCAAAAACCACCTTTCTAAACAAACTCAGAATTTCTACTCACTCCTAAAATCACCTCTAACCTTTCTGACCTTTCAACCACCTTCTTTCACGCCCAATATGTTACACTCAATACATTCTGTCTTACACTGCTCTGATGACCTGTGCGCCTGCAGCCTGGCTTTCCCCACTGTGGACTCCAGGAGCACAGGGACTAGGTCAGGGTGCTGAGATAAAGAGCTGATGGGGGGCAGATGTGGCTCAAATGGTTGGGTGTCCGTCTCCCATATGGAGGGACCTGGGTTCGATCCCCGGGACCTCCCGGTAAAATAAAAATAAAAAAATAAATAAATAAATAAAGAGCTGATGAACCAAGACTGGAGTCTCAGGGACTGGGCAAACCTAAGGTTTACACTGAACTGTCATGTATTTTAAAACAATTTTTAAAAAGAGACTCCAATTGCAGGGGATGGCAGGTTCTGGGGTCCCCACTGTCCTGGTTTAGGCTGGGAAGGACCCCAGTGAGTCCACATTCACTCCTGTGAATGCGCCTTTCACTGAGGCAGCTGCAATCACAGCTTCTGCGCTAAATGGCAAAGCAGCCCCAGGACTACTGCCCGGGAGAGGCCAGAAGGGCCAGCAGAGAGCTCCAAGGGCAGAGTGAAGGACCTCTGAGTCACACCTGCCTCCCAGCACAGGAGCAGCTGCATGGTCTGAACTAAGTCCTTTCACCTCTCTCTACCTCAGTTTCCTTATCTCTAAAAACGGGTCATTTTAAATTACTTAATGCAATGTTTTATCCCCAACACATAAAGGAACATTGAATAGACAGCACAAGGGAAATAAAAAGAAATGGCCTCAGGCATCATTTATGAACTACAGAATCCTCGTTTGTTATTAATCCCATAATTTGAGTGCAGGACTTAAAAAAATTAAAAAGCAGAAAAATTTTAAAGTCACTTTCCTAAGGAACAAGTGAGTTAATGTTTTTAAAAACTCACCAGAAACCTGAGAGTGCTGCACATACACAATGGAAGAGATGTTATCAATCTTTTCTTTCTGAATGGAAAAAAAAAAAGGCATCTAAGGGCTGGGAAAACGAAACTAACAAAAATAATTCTTGTGCTAAAAATCATTGTGCACGATACACGGAGAGAACCACTCACGACCAATAAAGTGGTTCCACTGGCTTGGGGCTCCCCTCCCTGTGACAACGGTGCCAGAAGAAGGCAGTGCAGATAGTGGACTCTCCCACTTGGGGACACAGTTCTTTAGGAATGCTCCACCCCTACCTGGGCAAGCCTGAGTAGACAGACAGGGCACCCACAGGGGTTTACCTAGAGTTTCCCATCAGTAAAGGCAGGAGGAGGATTTCTCCAAAGGGAGGTAGAATTAACTGCAGGAGGAGATGTTTGGTTTGGGATTGAGACAAGGTCTAGGGCAAGAACATCCAGACATGACCTAAATGTTCAACTTGTCTATAGTTGAACACTCCAGAAAGACACCGCTGACCAAAGCTGGCTGTGGTCTCACCTCCATACTGACAGGCTAAGCAGGGGCTAGACAACCACTGGGTCTGAGCCTCCCACTCTTCTCCCAACCATGAAGCTGGCAAAGCCTAGGAACTTTCTCCCCAGAAAATAGCAAAGGGTCTAAAATAAGCCAAAGCCATAGCACACGAGGAAAAAGGCACAAAGACACAGAGCTGTCAGCTCTTCCAAACTATCCACTCCCCTCCATTTCTATTATCACTCAATTCAGGCCTCTGTCCTTTCCCACCTGGAACACTGACGTCACTGCCTTCATTCCTACCCCAACAAACTATTCTTCACACACACGAGAGTGAGCTTTTCAAAATGTATATATATTACATCACATTAGTATCCTCCTTAACACCCTCCTACTGCTTCACATCATCTTTAGAATAAAATGCAAACCCCTGACCCAGTCCCACAAGGTGCCTAATCAGCCCCTGCTGTCACTCACGACATTCCAGTACACTGGCCTCCTTTCCGCTCTTTGCACATCCCCGGCCCATTCCTACTCAGGGCCTTTGTATATGCTCATTCCTGTACCTATAAAACTTTATCTGATTATGGCTCTTTCTCATCGTTACATTTCAGTTTACATGTCACCTCCAAAGAGAGGCAACTACCCAGCAAAAGTAGCCACCCAGCCACTTTAAACTCTCTGTATAGCATGGTTTTTGAGATATTTCTGGTTAGTGAACTTTTTACAATATTTTGTAATATAGAATGTAAGTTCCATGATATCAGAGTGTTTGTCTGTCTTGTTCACTGACCCTGTACATAGGACAAGTGACGCACATATTCTCAACCAATATTTGCTGAATAAATGAACAAACGTAAGGAGAGATGAACCTTTTTCCCTCTACCAACTTAAAACCTTAGCCATCTCCTTTAAGATGGAAGATGGGGCCACAAGCCAAAGAAAGCAGGCAACCTCTAGAAACTGGAAAAGGCAAGGCAACAGATTCTCCTTTATAGCCTCCTGAAGTCCTGCCAACCCATTTTAGACTTCTGACCTCCAGAACCATATGATAATAAATTTGCGTTGTCACAAAATTTGTGGCAATTTGTTATAGCAGCTAGGAAACTAACATATAGTTCAACAGAAAAGAAACAGAAGGAATTATAACTGGGGTTTCAAACTCAAATACCTTAAGGTACAGGCAGGTAAACTAAATGAGAAAAGCAGGACAAGGAGGTGTCTTTTTGAAAGTGAGGAGCTCCTACTCAGCTGATTCCTGTCATGCCAGAATGTAGGCCCCACATTACCCAATCTTCACCATTTCAGGAGAAGCTAGACATTTTTCAATGTTGCATCTAATTTTAAATGTATATATTTCACAGGCAAATAAAGCACATCTGTAAACTGTAAAACTTAGCTATTTCTCAAAATTCAGCTCAACAGCACCCTCATCCATGAAGCTTTCTGACCCACTCCAATGCTAAGAGGTCTTCCTCATCTCTGGATTTTACAGGACCAGCCACATTGGCATTTATCCATACCTTACCTTGGGTGATGATATTGACTAATATTATCTGAACACTTACTAGATGGCCAGTCACTGTATTCATTCTCTCTAACTCTAATCCTGACAGCAGCTCTAGAAAAGCCAAGATCTGAACCCAGGTCTGACTTTCAAAAGCCCATGTCCTGGGAAGCGAATGTGGCTAAAACAATTAGGCTTCTACCTACCACATGGGAGGTCCTGGGTTTGGTTCCCGGTGCCTCCTGGAGAAGGTGAGCTGTCGCAGCAGGCAGGCACAGCGAGCTGACACAGAAAGATAACACAACAAGAGAGACACAACGAGGAAAGACAATGAGAGACACAACAAACCAGGGAGCTGAGGTAGCTCAGGTGATTGAGTGCCTCTCTTCCACATGGGAGGTCCTGGGTTCGGTTCCCGGTGCCTCCTAAAGAGAAGACGAGCAGACACAAAAGTACACAGCAAATGGACACAGAGAGCAGACAGAGACTGTAAACAACAAGGGGGTGGGGATAAACAAATAAAATAAATCTTAAAAAAAAAAAAAAAAAAAAAAAAAAAAAAAGCCCCTGTCCTTGCCCACTGACAAGAACCTCTTATAATTTGTACAGAGACTGTATAATTTGTACACCTCGTCTGCATACACAGATTATATACTCTAAGGAAACAAGGAACGCATTTACCTCTAACTTCATCAATAAAGGTTCCTCCTACACCCAGGAGTCAGACCTATGTTCAAGCCTGGCTCCCTATAGCTGAGTAACTTTAAAGTGGGGCTGGTAATAATGCTCACCTCGGAGGGCTGAGGTGTGACATAAAGCAAGCAGCAGATGCTGAGCAGTCGATAACCCACAGCTCTTATCACTGTATACCAGGCACTGAGCTAGGCTCAGTAAGAAACTTAAGAAAGTGCCCTCTCAAGGCAGACAATCTGGCCAGCAAAATAAAACAGAGGGAAGCGGATGTGGCTCAAGCAGCTGGGCACCCACCTATCATATGGGAGGTCCCAGGTTCAGTTCCTGGTGCCTCCTAAAGAAGACCAGTAAGACAGCTAGTTGATGCAGGAGGCCGGCATGGCGAGCTGACGCAACAAGATGACGCAGCAAGATGATGCAACAAAGAGACACAGCGAGGAAACACAATAAGAGGCACAACAAGCAGGGAGTGGAGGTGACTCAAGTGATTGCGCACCAGCCTCCCCACATGAGAAGTCCCAGGTTCAGTTCCCAGTGCCGCCTAAAAAAGAAGATGAACAGAAAGCAGACAGTGCAAAAATTGGGGAGGGGGGAATAAATAAATAAAAATAAATCCTTAAAAAAATAAAATTAAATAAAACAAAACAGATATCTGTGAAATATTAGCTCTAGTAAACAGCCACATAAATCACACTGAACATGCAGCATGGTGTCTGCTATAGTTTCAAAGAAGTCAGCCTGGAAGCCATCAGTCCAAGCCCAGTTGACCTGGACCACCACGGACAGGTGAGGAGGAGTGGGAGGCCCATCCAGGAAGGGAGAAAGGTGTGAGAAGACCCAGAAACAGAGGCAAGAGGCCTGTGGGAGGCAGCAAGCTGATTACCGAGTGAAGGGGCAGAATGTTCAAGAAAACAGCAACAGATGTGCCTGGAAAAGCAGTCAGAAGCCAATGCTCAAGGACCTCAAACATCACACAAACAAGCTTAAACTTTATGTTGCAGGTTCTAGAGAGACACTAGAAGATGAAAAGAAGAGTGGTGACACGACCAAAGCTGGGTTTTAAGAAGAGTCGTCACCATGGCCATGTGCAGGATGGAGCAGGGCAAGTAAGACGGATGGCCCAGTGCTGAGATAAGGGTGACTAAAGTTATTAGGGCCCATGCTGGGGTGACACTCTTGCCCTCCACTTCCATAAAATGAGCCTGGCTCAGTGCCTCAGATATTAGGCTGTCAACAAAAAGAAAATCAAATAAGTAAATGGCTGCTTGTCTGCAGGAACTCCCAGAGCTTAGAGTTGTCAATGGGAACCAGGCTTCTTTATCCCCAAATACTATGGTAACTCCCAGCCTTAGGTATTTTTCTTCTCTCTTAAATGAAAACAAGTCAAGATATGTGGAAAAAATAGACAGCTGTCCAACAATTCATGCCCCTTACTTAATGTAGAATAGTCACTTGAAAGTGCTGCCCAGCCTGAACTTCATTTCCTAGTCCCTCTTGTAACTAGGAGAGGTCACATGACTAGTACTCACCCAAGGAATGGGGGTGGGAAGTGATGTCTGGGCCAGGGCAGTTAAAAATAGATGTACTCTCTCCATTCTCCTTCCTCTTCCACCAGCTGGAAATGGTGGCACCAGAAGATGGAAAGAGCCTGGATTCCTGAATCACTTCTCTTTCTCATAGAGGGAAGCCCTCTACCAACCAGGCACACCCACTCTGGACTGCTACAGGCACAAGAGATAAAACTCCACAGTACAGACCACTGAAGCTTTGAGATGTATTACCACAGCACAGCAGACAAAAACACGGTAAAATTCACTCCCCCCACTCCAGGAGAGAACCTGCTTAGAAATACAAAACAAAACAGGAATCTAACTCCAGGAGGAGATAGAATAGGGTCCAAGATTTTAGGAAAATCTGATTCATGTCTTCCAGAAAGAGGAACCATAAACACAGCCAAAACTTCAAGTTGGCAGAGTTATCCCTGATAGAACATGACCCTTTGACTAAGCCAAGCCCAAAAGCAAAATATGGGACCTCAGAGATGGGGACAATGAGGAATTAGGCTTTCTAAGACAGTGTTGGTACAGCTGTGGTCACAACCAATGATTCTCCTGGTCTGGGGCAAGCAGTGTCCACAAATCCCAACATTTGACTTAGATGGTACATAAAAGCGTCCAGATTACCAGAGAGAACAGACAACTACTCAATGTGAAAGTTCCCCTTGGCCCAAACTCATTAACAACACAACCCTTGTTCTAAGTTTAAGAAAAAAACCCTTAGAGTTGCAGAGGACAAAATGAAGCAGAACACTAGAGTGCCAAGACCTTGCATAATTATGCATTTGGGGTACATTTTCTCTCCAACAGGGAACAGTGTGTGGGTGTGTGTATTTATGTTTTGGAAAATACACAAAGAACAGAATTCAAGATTCTCCTTCACTTCTCCAAAACTCTCCTTTCCCCACTCGTAGGAGAAATTCAATTAACCCTGAATCTATCCTGAAAATGAAACAATTAGGAACAAGAGTCGCAGAAAACAACAGCCTCTCTCTTACTGAGGAGGCTGCTGTGGCAGGTTACACCCAAAGCCAACCCTTCCTCCTTATTCTCGCAATCCCAGCAAAGACCCAGAGTCCTACTTAATAATAGAGCTGCCCCAACCATACCCCTCCTCTCCACACTGAACTAAGGCAGGCAGGATTTCCAGTCTCTTTCTGGTGATGGCTCAGGTTCTAAACTTCCCAATCCCCTCTGCCACCACCTGCAAAGTCCATACTTGACCCATGTTCTACTGCTTCTCCTCTGAATCTTGCCCTTTTCTCTGTGCCCAAAACCAGCCCCCAAGTCCAGGCCCTCTTTACCCCAACTCCAGGGTCCTGGCAAAGGCCTCCTAGCAGGTTTCCTAGTTCCCAGTGTTTCCCTTCTTCAATCCATACTGAACACTGCTCTCTCTGATCATGTCACCCTCCCTCTTTACCCAGGATACTCAGTGGCTCCCTGTTCTCTGACAAATGTCAGAATCAGATGCTCCTCATTCTGGCAGTCAAGGTCCCCACTTTTTCTTTCTCCTTCAAGCTTATTCACATTTTCCTGCTTCCATAGGCATTTCTTATACCTCCTCACTATTTCCAAGTATCCAAATTCTGTTTACATTCCAATTCAAATGCCCCTGCCCCCAAGAGGATTTCCTTGATCCTGCCAGGTTAAAATATTCCCTCTCTCAAATGAATTCAGTCCACACTTTAAAACTGTGCTGTCCATTACAAAAGCCACCAGACACAGATAGCTACTGACTCTGTGAGATGTGGCTAATGGGAATGACTGAGGAACTGAATTTTTTTCATTTTAATTAATTTAAATATAAATTTTAAAATTTAAGACACTTAAGATTCAGTTTTTTAAGTATGTTTGGAAAAATCTCAGTGTACAAGTCTACTTTTTTAACAGTACATTTTATGAAATCCAAATATAGATCAAGCATTTCCATTGGAAATTTCACATCCAAATTGAGATGTTCTGTAAGTATAAAAAACACATTAACTTTTGAAAATTTAGTATGAAAAAAAGGAATGCAAAATACCTCATTAATATTTTTTTTCTTTTAAAGATTTATTTTATTTATTTATTTCTCTCTACCTCCTCGTTGTTCAGAGGCACCGGGAACTGAAGCCAGGACCTCCGATGTGGGAGGGAAGCACCTAATCGCTTAAGCCACCTCTGTTCCCTGCTTTGATGTGTCTCTCGTTAAGTATTTTCTTGTGTCTCTTGTTGCATCATCTTGTTGTGTCAGCTTGCCACGTCTGCCCGTCACGCTAGCTTGTTGTCTTCTTTAGGAGGCACCAGGAACTGAACCACAGACCTCCTATGTGGTAGGCGGGAGCTCAGTCACCTGAGCTACATCCACTTCCCTCTCATTAATATTTTTTTATATTGATGTGTTGAAATATTTTGGACAAAGGATAAATAAAATATATTATTAAAATTAATTTCATGTTTCTTTTTACCTTTTTTAATGTGGATATGAGAACAGTTAAAATTACATTTGTGGCTCACATTATGTTTCCACTGGATGATGCTGACCAAGTATTTTCCTCTGACATTTACCACTTTCCATTTCGTGCTAGCATCTGTGAGTGTGACTTATCTACTCTTTAATCTCTTTAAGGGAATGTTTGCCCCCATTCATCTCTATAATAGCAATAACAACAACAATATAATGAGAATTAATAGGTGCTAAACACGTTTTAAGCCCTTTACATCTACTAACTCATTTAATCCTGACAACAGCCCTAAGAGACAAATAGTGTCAATAATCCCTTTTCTCAGATGGGGAAATGGAAACCCAGAGAGTTTAACTAACACTTAGGAATTTGGGGTTACATGCCTGAGGTCAAGCAGCCAGTAAGTGGCGCACTGGCATTGGAATCCAGTCTCTAGCACCTGTGTGCTTACCTATATGCAAACCTGGCCCTGAGCATATAATTGGGAAGCATGCAGCAAACACAACTTCCCCCACAGATGCAAGGCAGACAGCTAAGCTCCAGCAAGAGGGATGAAAGTTAAAGATTAATTATAAAAGAAAAATGGTGAGGGGGAGTGGAACGGAAGGGCAGCCAAGTGTACAGGAATGAAAGTTTGTGAAGCCTGTTTAGTGACTTCTACAAGAGTGAAAGCTAGTATCTAGCACACCCAACCTTTTTGTTTTCAGAATATTGCTAGAAAACACATTTGACTGGGATAACAGCTTGTTTCCTCATCTAGGGAGAAGCCATCCAATTCTGATATTCCAGGATTGTCAGCAGGAGATGAAGAGCCAAGGGAAAGCCTGGAACATCACCTGTGGTTTGGCCAGCCCCACTGCCACTCCAAAAATTTAACAAGGAACTGCTTTGGATGTATTAAGTGATACCTAATGTCAAAGACAGAGAATTTTTTTAAAAAATCAATCAGGGTATTGAACTGAAAAACATCTTTATGATTACCAAAAAGAAAAAAAAAAGTTTGGTTCAGGAACAGCACCCAGGACCAAGAATGCCAAGATAAACTTGGCTTGGCTACAAGAACATCCCCTACTAGGTAAACATAAAACATATAGATTGTATCCTAACTCCAGGCAAAAGAAAAGCAAAATATAAACACTGTAAACTCTACAACTGCAAGCAAGAGAGTCCCATCTATCAGCTATATGGGATCAAAGCCCCCTCTCAATTAGAGGTGGAGTGGGCATCACCATCCCAGAATCCTCAGGATTGGGGAATAAAATATGGACCAGAGTAGACTGGTATTCTACTACAGACATATTGTGATTCTAGCAATGGAAGAAATTATATCACTGATGTGGAGACAGTGGCCACTGGAGGTGCTGAAGTCAGGGAGAGGGAAAAGGGGGAATTTTCAGGAGTTGGAACTGACCTGGATGACATTGTGGTGACAGATACAGGCCATTATATATCCTGCCATAGACTACAGAATTGAGTGGGAGAGAGTGTAAACTACAATGCAAACTACAGTTTATGCTTAGTGGCAATGCTCCAACATGTGTTCATCAATTGCAATGAATGTACCACACTAATGAAAGAAGTTGTTAATGTGGGGGAAAGTGGGAGGTCTGGGGAGTGGGGCATATGGGAATCCCTTATATTTTTTCATGTAACATTTTATGTAATCTAAGTATTTTAAAAATAAATAAAATATATATTTTTTAAAAAAGAAAAAGGAAAAGAAAACACTGCAAGCTTCCAATATACCCTTAACTAGAAACCTTCAACTTTTAATTCAAGTTACACTCATAAGTCAAAGATCTTTCTGAGCAGTGAGGCCTCCCCTGGGGGTCAAGGTTCACAAAGTAGAGCTATTAGAGGTCTTTAGATGGACTTCCGTGATAGCCTGTGAATTGGGAGAGACTCAATTTCAGACAACAGGGCCAGAGACTTAAAAAAGTCCCCAAACCAACTGCTATAAAACTGTGTTCCAGCCACAGGAACCACCATCCCTCCCAAGATTGAGATAGGACAGCTACAATCCAATCAGCCCAGGGCAACTGCACAACGCCAGAATGGCGGAAAATGAAAAACACCACTGGTGAATCCAGCAGAGATTTCATGTTACATGAAGCCCAAATCCAAAGGCTGGGACCAACAGGAGGAAGACAAAGAGCCCACCAGAGGGGACTGAGCTGGAAAAGAAAAAAGAAGCTCCTTGAGGACAAGGCCAGGACCTGCCCTTCTGAAAGGTAAGATGCTCCACTCTTCTACCTACAGCTCTCACCATGACTCAGGCCCAAGTCTACTTACTCATCCAGCCCTCCTCAGTCAAGCTGAAACACTGGTCCCCTTGAAGCTGAAGAACCCTGTTCTTATCTATTCTAGAAAACAGAGTTGATGAAGAAATTCGAGTGTCAAACAGCACTCTAAACCTCATCTAGCCACTAAATCTAACATTTATGTATCCATCATGTCCTCATGGGCCATCAACCCCCTTTCCAGCTCCATCATCTACTTCTACCCTTCTAATCAGCCAGGTTGAACCCACTGGTTGTTCCCCAAACATACCTTGTGTTCTCACTGCCTCACCAATCTCCCCTGCCTCTAGCCTCTTGGAAGAGTGAGTTCTAACCTGGAGGAATGATTGTGGTATGAAGAGTGCTACTGTGATTAATAGACAAAGGTATCCCATGGAACACTAGAGTCCCCCATCCTATCCCTGAGGTGACTGTTGGGGTTCCATGGACATTAAAGTGTAGAAAATGATGAATACTTTTATCCTCTCCTTAGAGTTCCACAGTACACATCAGCATATTAAAGACTTGAGAAGTCCTGTAGTAAGAAACAGTTCAGCTAATTTCATTATTTTCCTGAACATTGAATACATTTTTTTACAGAATATCTTAAGAAGTACAACAGGAATTCTATAGAACACAGTTTGGGAAATGCTATTCTAGACATTAAAATGTCCTAAACATCAGTACCTCAAATCCTCCAATCCCTGTAGTTATTCAGATTTTAGCCCTTCATTTGCCCCTGAGGCTAGAAGGGCCCATGTTTCCAGGCAGGGGTTCAAGCTTGAACCTGTTCAAGCTGTCCCCAGGTTAACACCAGCTTGACATTTCTGTCTTGATGATATGGACACCTTTTGAGATCTTTGCTCAGTTTACAACAATGCCCTTATCTGCCCACCCTCTAACAAGATGGGACCCCATCAGTCCTGTCTATACCATATAATGTCCCCCAACACACATACACAATAACCCAGGTCAAAGTAAACATCGAGCTACTGCCCAATCAAGTTCTCACTCAAGGTTCTGGATGTGGGGTTAAGGTTCTAGCTCAGTCTAATATCTTGAAAATAAGAGAAAAAGAGATATAAATGTGAGAGTTGTCAGGTGGCCACCTACTACCTATCCTGTTGGCTGAGAAAGGGAGAAACTGATTTGGAGCAAGAGCTGAAAACCCTCCCATCCTGAGCCACCTCATCTGGGGCCCAAAAGTTGCACAACTGCAGAGGGCACCATTTTCAACCTAGAATAACCTCAAGGCTGTTTCTATTACCTGCAACTAAAGAATCCTAAAATACCAGCCTTATTTTCCAATATTGCTTTTCACTTCCCTGGGCTCTTGCCAGGGAAACTTGCCAAGTTGTTTCTGAAAAGCTCACCAAGATTCCCTGCTTCTCTGCCTTTGCTCCTACTAACCCCACACCACCCCCAACCTGGAATCCCTTCCTTCCTTCTACCCACTCACCCCCTACCCCGCTCAATTTGTCCAAACTCTACCCATCTTCAAGATCCAGCTCAAATGGCTCCCGTGCCCCATGAAACCCTCCCTCATCATCCCCAATCATCTTCAAACTTTTACAGCCCTCTCTCCATATTTTCTTGATTGCACTTACTGTGTTCTACTTTGCAATACAGGTATTTGTATATATGTTGTAACTCCATTACTAAGCTGTATGCTTCCTGAGACCAGGGGCAATTCTTATCCGTGTATTCTGTACAATGCCTAAGGAAATGCCTTGCACATAGCAAAGGCTGGGAGAAAAATTTATGTAGAGATGGCTCTATGGAAGAATAGCACTTGGTATTTTGTCTTATATCTTCTAATAAACCATAACAACAGTGAGAGCAGGAACTCAATCTCAAATTCATCTTTGTAATTCCTACAATACCATGCCCATGTTATAGGCACCCAAATACTTGCTGACTCAACAACCTAAAAGAGTAAATCCTGGAATCTTTTCAAAATCTCCTGCCCTTCAGCCCCATCACATCCACCCCTCCAAACCCAACTCCCCCCTCTTTAGATCACTAGCGTTTTGAAGGGAATGGTACTTATTGAGTTGCTTCCATAGAAGATGACAGGGGGTAGAGGAAGGAAGGGGGTGAGATCCAGAATCATCTCTAACACTGACTAGGGTAGAGATCCTCGATGACCTTTCTGGATAAGGACGTCTCAGTTCTTGTTGCTCTCCTGGCCTTGCCTGGACACTGAGGGAAAGGGCAGTCTGGATAAGCAGAAGGGAGGCAGGATAGACCATCAATTCTCCTAGGGATAGGAGGTGAGGCAGGAGGGTATAAAGGGTGCCAGCAAACAGGCCCAGGACTTGTGTGCTTAGTTCACCCACTAGTTCTTGCAGAACTTATTGAAAACTGGCTATGATCACTGGAAACAAGGAAGCCTGGGCCAAATCAACAAGCTTTCAGTGAGACTTCACTGGTCCTGGAGGAGACGTCTGGTTATGGGTTGACAACTAGAAGTCTTACAAACACAATGGGAGTGAGGGGTGGGGAGGGATGACAAGAAGAGACTTAAAGGTTCTACCACCAAGCCTATTTCTGCTCAGTACCTGGTGGGCGTCTCCCGACGGGATGATGTAAGCCTGGATTGGCTCTGTCACATACTCGGAGTTCCTCATGGCTTGTCTCAGCTGCTGAAGCAGCTCCGAAGTTACCTTTGGAGCCATTCTACAGTCTGTAACAACAGGAAAGTTTGTTCCAAAACCAGCTTCGCCCATGTAATTCAATGACTGTTCAAAGGGAACCCTAAAGAGAAAAGCCTTCTACTTTCTGCTCCACATCCAGCTGACCACCCCACCACCAGACAAGTCCAAAGGTGCCAGAGACACTAATGTTTACAGTTCTTAAATACCACTCCAAATGGCTATTATGTGGGAAAATACTCATATTAACACTCTATCCAAATTGCTCATCTACCTCTTTCACGTCTAGGGCTTTAACCTAAGGAGAAAATCAAACAACTGCACAAGATATAGGTTTATATCTTTGTCTACATTAGCCAAAAAAAGAGAGAGAGAGAGAAATACATATCCAGCAATAAGGAATTGGCTAAATAAACCATAATACATACAACAGTATACTACACAACCATAAAAATTGTGGGAAGCCCCAGGGAGCAGCCAGAAGCTGGAAGTCAACAAAACCCAGAAGAGAAAGAAGAAATCACCGTATACACTGCCATGTGACAGAAAAGCCAAGGACCCCAGAGTGCCAATCTTTGGGGAAAAAGCACTGCTTTGTTGATGCCTCGATTTTGGACTTCTCCTAGGCTCAAAACCAGTATATAAAGAAAGAGCCACGCCAGATTATTTCTCAGTAATGAACAATGTAGTATGTATCCTGACAGATCAAAGGCCAGAGCACCCAGCCAGCAAGAGGCCTTAGGTTTTAGAACGGCAGGATCCTATGATAGGTCAAATGTGACCATGTCTGGAATTCAAAAGAAAAACCAGCAAGAAGATCTTTATAGAACTGAACAATGCTAAAACATCTAAAATTAAAATAAAAAGACCCATACTGCAGAGCAGATACCACTTGGCCTCAGCAGACAAGCTGTGATTCTTCAGCTTACCTCCTGCCCCTATATCTCATTAAAATATATGAAAAGGAACGAAGTAGCCCTTTGCATCCAGGAACTTGCCTGGTACCTTGACTAGGTCATGGTGTTCTGGTGAGCATAATTTCACAGAACATTAACCACAGACAAGTCCTCTAAATGACCATGACGGACCAAGATGCAAACAACTCTACTCATAATCCTGTATGAATACAGACAAAACATGGACATATTCCAACATTTCTTCCCACCTCCATAAAATACCTACCCTCCGCCTCTCCCAGCCTATAAGAAAAACTACTGCTTCTTTACTAAATACACCTTTAGTCTTACTCTGGTCCGACCTCCCTGGAGATAAGATTTATTAAGATACCAATCATAGAATTACTCCCATTTTCAAACAGCAAATAATCCTGAGCAAACCCACAATAACTTTAATCCACTCCCAAGTCAACTAACACAAGTGAAAATCCTATAATAAGGCCTTTCTAACATCCTCTTACTGAGTTCCATGCTGAACTTTCTCTCTTGCTGAAAGGAGTAATCCCATTTTTGTTCAACAACAACAACAAAAAAAAATTTTGTAGACATATAGTTGACTGGGAAAAATGCCCAGACAAAACTAGTGCGTGATTAAAAACAGATTACAAAAGAACACATATAGATTCTTACCTACTTAAAATTGTACATGTGTCTATGCAGAGAAGTCTCCAGAACAGTCACCCAAACAGTAATAGTGGTTATCTTTGGGTAATGGGAGTTAGATTGAGTATTACTTTCTTCTTTGTGTTTATCTGATTTATAAGAAGTACTTCATAAACATATTTTAAATAGCCAACCACAGACTTGGAGTAGAAAGGTCAGTTC
The DNA here is from genome assembly GCA_026826555.1 of Tolypeutes matacus. Lineage (NCBI taxonomy): Eukaryota > Metazoa > Chordata > Mammalia > Cingulata > Chlamyphoridae > Tolypeutes > Tolypeutes matacus. The sequence continues at coordinate 2,911,355 of JAKSZT010053836.1, forward strand.
ACAAGGAGTTGAGAGTCTCAGTCTTATGCTTTAGTGAATACATATTACCAACTAACCAACTGTGTGACCTCAGGGAGGAAGGTATGGGAGCCTAGGTTTTCTCTTCTCTAAAACACAATAGGGGGGCAGATGTGGCTCAAATGGTTGGGCATCCGTTTCCCATATGGAGGGACCTGGGTTTGATCCTCGGGACCTCCCAGTAAAACAAAGAAAGAAGGTGCGCAGGTACGCTGTCAGGCCCCGTGAACAGGTGAGCCCCCAGGCCCCACCAAATCACACAGCAAGATGATGACATAACAGGAGAGATACGCAGGGGAGAGCCAAGATGAGACGCGCCGAAAAACCAGGAACTGAGGTGGCGCAGGTGGCAGAACACCTCTCTCCCACATCAGAGGTTCCCAGGATGAATCCCGGTGAAGACAGAAGGATGAGAGGAGAAGGCAGGAAACAGATAAAGAGAATTGCCCAACGAATGGACACAAAACAGCAAAATGGGGGGGGGGGTGGATTAAAATGCATTTTTAAAAAGTAAATAAATAATAAAAAATAAAATAAAATATATTAAATATAGTGAGTGGGGATTTAGACCCAGGGTTTTCAAACTGAGCCCCAAGGTGCCCTCAGATCCCCAAGAGCCTCACATCTCCAATAAAATTAGAGTAGGAGTCACCTGAATATTAACCTCTGACTGTCCAGGAGCAGTAGCCCATTTATCTGTTTTAGCTATTGGGTTGTTCCCTGTAAGCATCCTCTTGAATGAAGCTGAAAGAAGCTCACCCTTTTCTTCACCCTGGAGAAGGGTAAGCAGGAAATTATCCTCTGGAGACAACTGCAATTTCTCTTCTCTAGAAATTGCAACCAGAATGGCTCCATTAACAACCCCCCCCAAACCTTCCCTACCCTTTCTGGCAAAATCAATCATTTCTTCACCATGTATCCAGAATTATGACACAGCAAAATGGTTCACAGCAGACTTTAGAGTCTAGAAAACCTAGCCTAACACCTAGGGTCAAAGTGACCATGGACAAGTTCCTTATATTCCCTGTGCCTCATTTTTTTTTTTTAAACCTGTAAAATGAGGTTAAGTAATACATACCAAGATCAAAAAGAATCAATTGTACTTCCTTTCAAGATAATTAATTTCCTTATTGAATGTGACTTTAGTTTGGACACATGCTACCTGAAGGATGTTTCTTTGTTTGGGTTTTGTTTTGTTTTTTTTTAAGTACTGGGAGCTGGGGATTGAACCCGGAACCTCATATGTAGGAAGCTGGTGCTCAACCACTGAGCCACATCTGCTTCCCTGAGTTGCTTTTTTCATTTGTTTTGCTTGTTGTTGGTTTTTGTTTTTCTGGGAACTGAACCTGGGACCTCCCATGTGGGAGGTAGGCGCTCAACTGCTTGAGCCACATCTGCTCCCCTGAAGGATTATGACGGCATTGACTGGGTGTTTATCCAAGTAAGGCAAGTGCTGACCATAGTATGTATCAACATTATCAGACATTAACTTAAAAAAGTCAACATAATCAATGGCAGGTGTGAAATCCTCAGAACGTTCCTCCTCCTGACCACCATATTCAGCCTCCTCGGAATCAGCAGCAGCAGCAGCAGCCTCACTCTACTACTGCAGCATCTGCATACTTCCCTCCACAGTACCATCTACTCCCATCTCAACACTTCCTCTCCTCTTTCCTCCTCATCCTTCATGTCCATCACCTTTGGCTGGCCTCCTTGGTCAAATGCAGCCAGTTCTTTGTCACTTACATCACACATGTTGAAGGAACTCTCAACACTCACAACCAAAGTTAGGATGTGGTGAGGGACAGTGCCAGAAAGTCGGCAAGGCGAAAGAGACAGCAATAGCCAACGGCTGAGGCAATGGGCTGTGACAGTGGCAGCAGCTGCTACTGAAATGAATACAGGGAAACAATGGCTGAGGCAGCTATAGCCACAAAGACAACAGGTCTTAGAAAGTGACTGCAGCTGAGGAGTAAAGGACAAAGTTTACAAGACCCAGCCACTGAGCAAGCAGCAATTGAAGAGGCAGCCAAGGTGGAGGAGGGAAAGCCGTGGCTGGTGACCCTCAGAGGGTAATTTCTATGAGCATTAAATGAGTTACTATATGTAAAGTACTTAAAAACAGTGCCTGGAACATGGTAAATGCTGTGTAAGTATTTGCAATTATTATTAGATTATTCCACAATTAACTAACCATGAGTGCAATCTGATAAATGGAGCAAGAGGTGTGTGTATACGGCTTCTTAAGGCAGGGGCATGTCATCTTCATCTCTGCATCCGTGTACCTAGTCCAGCACCAAATGCAGAACATACACTCAATCAAAGACAACTGAATGTATGTTACCACCTGGTGATCTTTTCAGACCCAACATAATAAACAATAAAGAATCTTCAGTGAAAGAAAAAAGTCAGGATCTCAAATCCCATTACTCTTAGAAATGTTAGAAGTAGCCAAGAGCTAAGAAGAATTGGCAAGGAAGTGAGAAACCAACAGTAACAGGCTAGTGCATTATTTAACATTAGCCTATATACTGTCAAGTATTTTTAAATCATGCCTTAAAGAGAATGGCTCATTTCAAAGTCTCTTGCATATGTGAGACTGCTTTTAGAAATAAGTTCCCAAACCTTCAGCCTTTAATGATGAGTAAGACTTTCCAGTGCTTGTAAGCACACCATACTTACTTCACTGGGTGGCCAGGAGGATTAAACAAGATTATGTCGTGTGAAAGCACCAAGCACAGGGTCTGGTACATTCTAGGTATTCAAGAAATATTATTTGAATCTGGATCTGAAGCACCAGCTGGGATTCCAACCCGCCTTGTTATAAGAATAGAAGGGTTTTGCTTACTCTGATTTCAGCATGTTAACACATGCACAGATGCCAAGCTGCTCTTCCAGTGTCAACAACTTTAGAGGTGGCAGTTTGTCTCTCTGCCCCACAACTAAGCAAGGGTCAGGGACTTTAAATACATTAGTGATTGTCACAATATCCTTCCAAGGGAGGTATCACTATTCCCATTTAACAGATAAAGGAACAAAAGTTAAGAGGAGTTAAATATTTGCCCAAGTAGCTGGATCATGAGGAGTAAAAACCCAAGGTCTATTCAATTCCCAAATCCATGCTCTTTTACACCTCTTTAACAAAGGGACATAAGAGATGTTTAAAGCATTCTAAGACCAACCAAATCAAAACAAGTGTGTTCCCGTTTCCAGCTGGGATCTACAACCTTAAGACAACTGAAGCTCCCTGAACTTCTATTTCCTCATACATAGTAAGTGGAGAACTAGAAAGAGAAGTTCTCTTCCAACTCTAAATTTAATGACACTATCACTTTTTCCCTTTCCTTCCTTCCCCTTTTGCCTACTCCTCCTGCAGCCTTCTTCTTCTACTCCCTAATATGGCCCAAAATGTGCTGAAATACATCTACATTTTTTAAAGAAAAAGAATGTAAAAATTGCATGCAGGGAAGCGGCTGTGGCTCAATTGGTGGGGCTCCCGTTTACCATATGGGGGGCCCCGGGTTCGGTTCCCGGGGCTTCCTGATGGGGACGGGCCCGCCAGCGCAGTGTGGTTGGCTGGCCCGGCAAGCACAGGCAGCGGGGGGGGGGGGGTATAAAAAAAAAAAAAAATTTTTAAAAATTTTAAAAAAAAAAAAAAAAAAATTGCATGCAGTTACAGCCCTGATCTTCTGAAGACAGATTAGTCATGATTTCTTACGTGCTTCAAGGGGTAAATTTTTCACTTAGCTAAAAAGAACTGCTATGGTTCTCCTGGGTAATCCAAAGAAAAGCACTGGCTATAACTGGACAGAAACATAGAGATACACCACTTACTCAGAATTCAGGTTTCTGGCTACCCAACAGACAAATAACTAGTTGTGGAGTAAAAGGATGGTCCCAGAAATGTTTCCCCAAAAAGAGTTTCCCAAATGTTCACTCAATTTTAAAAATATAAAAATATATTATAAACTTTTCTCATTTCATAATCTTAAAATGAAAAGTGATAGCATATTTCTAAGGCATTCAACAAAGGACTATATTAGAGGTTTAGAAAAACTAAAATAGTACTTTTTCAGTAATAACCTATCCCCACCACCTACCAATTCCAAAATAGGAAATGCAAAAAAAAAAAAAAAAATCTAAGTCTCTAACTTATTTCCTAAAAAAAATAAAAAAAGGTGGCAAATATATAGAAACAGTAAACAAACACCCAGAAAGCCAAAGAACAAAATGGTTTTTAATTTTCAGAGACACACATCCCTCACCCAGAGCCATGAATAATTACTAACTCCTTACCCACCTCTTCTCTCCCAGCTTGGGGAAGGGGACGGGACCTGAAATCCTTTTGAGATGTCCCATCTAATTTATAGTCAAAATTATTACCTGTTTTCAACCCAGGGTCTCCTGAGTCTGTCACCTCGTTAGATTCAATTATTCTTAAATTTCTCAGCTGAAAATCCTGGTGACTTGCCCTTAAGAAGAGAAAGAACAGGATGTTGCAGACTTTGACCGCAGTAAACGTGGCAAAGCTTACTTAGAGAGGAAATCAACTTGACTTAGCAGTTTTCTTTCCTGAATCAGAAAAATTCTCCCATATCAGTGATAGGATATATAAAAGTTTCAGATAAGCATTTGCAGGTAAAACATGACCATAATAGGCAAACTTTTTCTAACTTCCAGTTCATAAGTTCTCTTCAGCTATGTTTAATCTTCTGTTTAAATAGGTTATGAAGATTTTATTTTCAATGACTCTATTTTTCACTTCCACAAGTTCTACTTGGTTCTTTTTCAAATCTGCCTTTTCTTTCTTCACAATGTTTTATTCTTTTACTACGGTTTCCATTCCTTCTTTTAGTTCTTCAATCATTTTAAACATTTATTTCATAAATGTCATAATTCAGACTGTTCCATGAGAAAGTCTTGGGATGGTAATTCTCAGACTTGCAGTGTCTGCTACCTCTCTTTCTTGGTGGATCATTTCTTGTGTGCTCTGGATTCTTTTACTAAGAGCTTACTCAGGTAAAGTCTATTTTATTTATGATAATGCCACATGGCCTGGACTGTACAAGCATTATTGTCACTGCATTTTGCTTCTAAGACTACTTTTTACATTAATTTCCTCACTAAAAGAATTGTACAGAAGTCTTCTGTCCCCACATGGGGACAGTCTGATGCCCTGGGCCCCAATCTCGAAGACCTCTATCTGTGTCTGAGAACCTCCCCAGCTCAGCTGACCAGCGGAACCACTCAGGCTTGATGTTACCCTTCAATTTCTGGCACCTGAGAATTTCTCTTTCTTTCAAGTTCATTTAGTCAATAAATATTTATAGAGAATCTTCTACAAGCCAGGCCCTATTCTAGACATAGCAGTGAACAAAACAGAGGTGGATATGGCTCAGGCAATTGGGCTCCCATCTACCATGTAGGAGGTCCCAGGTTCAATTCCCAGGGCCTCCTGGTGAAGGCAAGTGGGCCTGAGTGGAGAGCTGAGGCAGCAAGATGATGCAACAAAACAGAGACACAGAGGAAAAAGACAATGAGAGACACAACAAACCAGGGAGCTGGGGTGGCTCAAGCGATTGAGTGCCTCTCTCCCATGTCAGAAGGTCCCAGGATTGGTTCCTGGTGCCTCCTGAAGAGAAGACAAGAAGAGAAGACAAGCAGACACAGAACACACAGTGAATGGATACAGTGAGTGCAAGCAGGAGGGGGTAAATAAAATTTTAAAAAAAATAGATTAAAAAAAAACAGACAACATCCCTTCAAGAAGTTTACATGGGGGTGGGGGTAGATAAGGGAAGGGAGGCAACTGACAAGAAACAAAAGAGTATATAGTATGTTCCATAAAAAAAGTAAAGTAGGAGAGCAAGACAAGACAGATAGTGTCAGGGAGGTGAAGGGAGAGGTTATTTTATATGGGGTAGACAGGGATGGCCTCTCTTATAACAGAGGATATTTGAGCAGAAACCTAAACTAAAATGAGGGAGCAAGCCACGTGGATGTCTATGGAAAGAACATTTCAGAAAGAGAGAAAAGCAAGGGCAAAGGTCATGTGGCAGGAGTATGCTTGGCACAGCTGAGGAAAAGCAAGCAGGTCAGCATGTTTGTGGGTGTCGGGGGATGAGGAGGCAAGTGGTTAGGAGATGAAGTTGGAGAGGTACCAGGGTATCAGTAAGGGTTTCACGTGGCCATGAATTTAGAGATAATCTTGTTAACATTTAATCACATTCCTATGTGTTGGTAGAGGGAGAGAGGTTCAGTTATCTCAGTCCACCACATGGCCAGAACCAGCAGACCAGACATTTCCGTCAGTCAATCCAGGTCTGCTCTCAGGTGGCTGCTGCTTTACTTTCGCTGGACAAAATGAAATGTTCTTTACCAGGGAAACCATATACTCCAAAAAAAAAAAAAAAAAAAAAGTAAGACACCCAAATATCTCTTATAACTACACATGCAAATATCCTCAACAAAATACTAGCAAACCAAAACCAGGAACACATAAAAAAGACAGACACATACCAAGTGAGGTTTACCCCAGCAAGACAACTAATGTAATACAACCTATCAATAGAATAAAGGAAAAAATATATGATCATGCCAATAGACACAGAAAAAACATTTAACAAAATCCAACAGCCCTTCATGATAAAAGTATTGCACAAACTAGAGGAAGAGATCTTCCTTCCACTGAGAGAGAGCATCTGATGAAATGCCTAACTAATTTCATCCTTAGTGCTGAAAGACTGTTTTCCCCCTAATATCAGAAACAAGACAAGGATGTCCACTCTTACCTCTTCTAGTCAACATTGTACTAGAGGTTCTAGGTAGGACAACTAAGCAAGAAAATGAATAAGAAAAGAAGTAAAACTATTTCTAATTACAAATTACATCATCCTGAATGAGGAAAATCCTAAGGAATCCACACACACAAAAAATCAGAACTAATAAATTTGGCAGGATACAAAATCAATATAAATTTTTTTAAAAAATCAACTGTACAGTTGCAATGAACAATCCAAAAATGAAATTGGGGAAATTCCATTTATAATAGCATCAAAAATAATAAAATATTTAGCAATAAATTTAATAAAAGAAGTACAAAACTTCTCTGAAAACTACAAAATATTGTTTAAAGAAGTCAAAGAAGACCTAAATAAAAGGGAAGTCATTCAAAAATGTACATGAATCAGAAGAATTACTATTGTTAAATGGGCAATAATCCCCAAATTGATCTATAGATTTAGCACTCCCTATTAAAAGTCCAGCTGGCTTATATGCAGAAATTAACAAGCTGATCATAAAAGTCAAAGGAAATTCAAGGGATCCAGAATAGCCAAAACAATCCTGAAAAACAAAGTTGGAAGGCTCACACATTTTTTTATTTCAAAACTTACTATAAAGCTACAGTAATCAAGATAGTGTGGTACTGGCAGGAGGACAGACTTATCAATCAATGGAATAGAACTGAGACTCCAGAAATAAACCTTCACATTTATAGCCAAAAGATTTTCTATAAGGATACCAAGACCATTCAATAGGGAAAGCAATGTCTCTTCAACAAATGGTGCTTGAACAACTGGATATCCACATGCAAAAGAATGAAGTTGAAGCCCCACCTCACACACAAAAATTAACTCAAAATGGATCACTGACATACATAAGAGCTAAATATAAAACTCTTAAAGAAAACATAAGCATAAATCACCATCACCTTGGATTGGACAATGATTTCTTAGATATGGCCCCAAAAGCCCAGGCAACAAAAGGAACAGAATCATTGGATTTCACCAAATCTTGAAATTTTGTGCTTCAAACGACATCATCAAAAACGTAAAAAGACAATTCACAGAATGAGAGGGAATATTTGCAAATCATGTATCTAGTAAGGGTCCAGGATCCAGAATATATAAAGAACTCTTACAACTCAACAATAAAAAAAACAACCCAGTTTAAAAATGGGAAAATTATCTAAGTAGACATTTCTCCAAATCATATACAAATGGCCAAGAAGCACAGGAAAAGATGGTCAACTCCATTAGCAATACAGGAAATGCAAATCAAAACCATAATGAGATACCACTTCACACACTCTAGGATAAATTCGATCAAAAAGACAACAAGTATTGGAAAGGAAGCAGAGAAAGTGTAAACTCTCAAATAGAAAAACTGACTGTGGCAATGTAAAATGGTAGAGCCACTTTGGAAAAAAGTCTGGTAGTTCTTCAAAAGATTATACATAGAGTTACCATATGACCCAACAATTCCCTTCTGAGGCATGTACTCAAGAATATTGAAAACATATGTCCACCCAAAAACTTGTATATGTATGTTCATGGCAATAATATTTAAAAAATGATAACCCAGGGGGCGGATGTGGCTCAAATGGTTGGGTGTCCGTCTCCCATATGGAGGGACCTGGGTTCGATCCCTGGGATCTCCCGGTAAAATAAAAAAAACAAATAAATAAATAAATAAAAAAGATAACCCAAATGTCCCTCAACGAATGAATGGATAGATAAATGTGGTCTATCCAAGCAATGGAATATTATTTGGCAATAAAAAGAATCCGAGTACTGATACGTGCTACAAGACAGATGAACCTTGAAAACATTATGCTAAGTGAAAGAAGCCCAGTCACAAAAAAGCTCATTTTTATGATTCCACTTATATGAAATGCCCAGAACAGGCAAATCTATAGAGACAGAAAGTAGATTAGTGGTTGCCTAGGGCTGGAGTGGAGTTGGGGGGAAATGTGGAGTGATTGCAAAAAGGTATGGGGTTTCTTTTGGGGATGATGAAAATGTTCTCAAATTGGTTGTGGTGATGTTTGCACAACTTTGTGAATATACTAATAGGTCAATGGTATGGTATATGAATTATACCTCAAAAGCTTTTATAAATTTTTAACAAGTAGGACAAATTTTTCTTAGACAGCATACAAGTCATATTCTCATTCAATTTCCCCTTGACTTCATATGTAAGTTTATAAGATGGTGAGCCAAAAAAGTCAGTTTTTCTATATATTCAAAGTTAACTAGTCCCAAGGTTCAGAGCTGGAGGGAGGTTATACAGAGATAGCCCTATTCATTCATTTTACAGGAGAGCAAATAAAGATAACTTGCCACAGGCCAAATGCCTCTAGCTGTAAAGCCAAGACCAGAAACCAGGTCTCTTGATAATTGGAATCAACCTCTCCACAGGAGCATCACCCCCACTTTTCCCTTCCTGTGGGATGAAAGGAGCCATCAACTTGCCGAACATACAATTACCCTGCTGTTGTCATATCCTGGTCTCTATAGGGTCTGAGATCCATTCAGCTTTCTTTTACCCTGACAGATACATTATCAGACTCTCAGTCAAAGCGGGCTATCACTGAATATTTTTGTTTGTTTGTTTGTTCGTTCATATCACTGAATATTAAAGCTAGAAAAATGGACCTCAGGGACCATCCAACTCAACTTCCTCCTCTAGACAAAGAAACTAAGATACAGGGAAATCAAGTGACTCAAGATCTCACAGCTATTTGGAGACTGAGTTAGATCCAGAGCCCAGACCTCCCAACTTCCAGCACAGTGCTCTTCCCTTTTCCAGGACTTCTTTGGCTTATACCATCTCAAGGTCACAATGAGCAATGAGGTGGATAAGAGGAAAGAAGTACAGAGAGGACCTCCTTTTCAATCTTTTTACAAAATGGTTATGGCAAAACTACCAGAAACTACCCAATTTTCTCTCCTTTTTTTCTAAAGGGTTCTGGATGACCCACCACGTGGCCCCAACCCCCTTCCCATTCCATGATGAGACTCTTTCATGCCTAGCATGGGGCAAAACAAGGAGCAATCACACCTAGTGAGGTGAGATAAGGGTAAAATGGAACAAGTTGTAGGCTGGGGCAGGGGACAATGCTGTCTATACAAGACATCCCTCCTTCTTTTGATAAGATCACCTTGGTTTTTTCTTTTGAAAATGCCCCTCCTCCATTTTCAGTCCATGGGGTTGAATCTCAGCTGCTCACCCACCAAAGAATGGGCCCCAGGCCTGGTCAATCCATTCCTCTGACTACAATGATTGATTCAGGGATGAACATTAGACTCAAGTTAGTACAATGAAGATCAGAACTGGGACTTTGTTCCAACCATTGGGGAAAAGAGGCTCTATTTCTGCTGGTGCTGACAGCCTAGAAATGTCAGAACATGCCATAAGAAGAGTCTGCCTGAGAAGAAAATACTGAAGAAATCAGGGCCAAGAAGATACAAAAAGAGAGAACAAGTCTGATGCCACTGTTGTGCTCCTGGACCCAGCTGCACTAGAAGCCAACTCAATATCTTTTTGTCTAAGTCAATTTTTTTTTAATGTTTTATTTTTCCAAACAAAATCCATGAGTTGCATTTCCATTGCCTAAACTGAAAGTCCTCACTTTTACTCAGAATGGCACTCAAAGTCTTCCACAAGGAGAAGTTCTTGGGGCAAATTGTGTGAGGTAAGGAGACTCTGCCATCTTATTTTGAAAGACCATTAGGCCCATAAAACGTAGTGATTCTATAAATCTAGCAAAGATCACCTTTGTCCTCAAAGGTCCTCTCCACCTACAGCCTAATGCATCATTATCCATTTGCCTCAACTTATTTCCAGCCCTTAACCATCTATGTTTGTCACACAGAGGTCTGTCACACCTCACTACACCCTTCCAAAAGGGGAGTCTAGTTCTCTGCTCACCCCTAACATGCTGTGGCAAGACCAAGTACGGGTCAGGGTATACTTGGGATCTGGCCACTCAAAAACACAAGCACAAGCAATGGTCTGCAAGTGAGCCTGGCCTCACTGCCAAGTGTGTTCATTCAGCTCTCAACTGGTCAGAGGTTGGGTGGCCCCATGTGGATTGCCTGGGAGTTTGGCTTTGGCCTCTGTGAATTCTAAACTTATTTCTCCGTCTCCTCCTTTGTTAGCAGCTCTGAGAAGTACAACCTGCTGGGAGCAAAAACAGGCTGAAATATGTTAGTCAGGCTGGGGGGTTAAATGCCAAATTTCCTTCTCACCCCCCTGTGCCCACAGTGTGTCCAGGGGGAGCCCAGGGCAGGTTACTGGTGGGATTTTCCTGGAGATTATGTAAAATATCCCTTTACACAGCCTCTGAAACTATGTGGGTGAGGAGGGTCTCGGGGCTGCCTATCATAGTGGCGGGGACAGATCAGTAAGGCGAATAGCAGTTTCAATACTGTCAGAGTTGTAACTTGAGGATTAGATTCTCGGGGAAAAGAGGCAAGGAGAGGGGCTAGCCGACCTCTCCCGACCGGAGGAGGTGCCCGGAGGGGCCAACTTCCTGCAACAGCGGGGCCTTCCAGCGGGGCCGGGCGACAACCACTGTTCCCTCCGGCCGCGCGCAGCAGTTCGGCGGACATACTCGGCCAAGGACCGGACTCGGGCTGCCGGGGGTGCCCGTAGCCCCGCCGGAAACGTCCCGAAACTTGCCGGGCTGTATGGCTCCCTCCCCCAGCTCCCGCTCCGGGGGCGCCCGCGCGCCTGGGCCGTCGCCCGACTCCGGCCAGCCCGCCGCTGCTCACCGGCTAGTCCCTGCCCCCCGGGATGCAACCCGCGCGTCCGGGCCCGGCGGGCCGCACGCCGCCTGGACACCGGCTCCCGGCAGATTGCCCTCACCTTCCTCGCGGCGGCTTTCTGGAGGCTGCCATGCGGCGGTGACGTGCTCCGGCTCACGTCAGGCGAGCGAACACCAGCTGATCAGCGGCCGTCGGGCTGGAGGGAGGGAGGCCGGCGCGCAGAGCCCGCCGCGCAGAGCCCGCCCGCCGCCGGCCACGCCCCCCGCCGTGGCGCGCGCGCGCCGCGGCCCCGCCCACCCGCCGCAGACGCGGGGTTTGAGCGAAAGGCAGCCGTGCGCGGTGCGTCCTCGCTTCTGTGCATTTTTCTCGCCGTTCCCCAAAGAGCAGAGAGAAGGGCTTTGCCCGGTGAGGAGGCTGCGGCTGACAGAGCTGCTGGCCTGTAAGAGACCGGAGGGGAGGGCGACGTGGTCAGTTCTGGAAGGACTTCGGCAGGGTCTCCGGGGCTTTAGAGATGGCTCAAAACTTATTTCTCCAGTCTCCAAATCCAGCTGCCCACTCCACTTGGAGAGCTAACAGGCAGCTCAAATTTAACATGCCAGACGGAGCCCCTGGCCCAGCGCAGCAAAACAAAACAAAAACCTATTCCACCAGTCTTGACCATCTCAGTCACTGGCAACTTCATTCTTAGGGAGGTTCATGCCAAAAATCTGACTCTTTCATACCCCACGTGCAGTCGGCCAGAAAATCTTGGCCCTGTGTTCAAAATAGATTCGTTATACGACCACTTCTCAGCACCTCCGACTGTCAGCCCTCGGGTCTGCGTCACTTATCGTTGGCCCATGTGACTGCAGTAGATCCTAACTGGCCTCCCTGTTGCCACCCTGTACCTGCAGAAGCTAGCCCAAACTCAGCAGCCAGAGCGATCCTTTGAAGTCTTAGATCCTGTCATTTCTCTGCTCAGCACTTCTTCCGTGGTTCTCATTTCACTCAGGGTTTCCACTCTACAGGAGGTGTATCCTCATTTCTTCCTGCTTTTCCCCTTGCTCATTCTTCTCCAACTAAACTGGCCTCCTGCTAGTCCTTGCAAAATCTGGACGCCCTCATGCCCCTGGGCCTCTAGACTTGCTCTTTCCTCTATCTGGAAAGTTCTTACCCCAGATATTGAGGCTTTCTTCGCCTTGCCCTCACCTTGCCTTCAAGTCTTTGCTCAAGTATCATCCCAATGAGACCTGCCTTGACCACCAAACTTAAAATTGTAAAAATGAGTAAATAAAGTAAAAACAGTATTCCTAATCGCCCTTACACTGCTTTCTTTTTTTCTGTAGCACTTATATTTTAACATTCTAAAAATTTGTTTATTGTATTCTGCCCCCATAACCATCTGTGCAGGGATTGTGCCTGTTTTGTTTAATGATGAACAATGAATAATGACATAATAAGTTCTCAATATTTATTTTCTGATTGAATGAATGTCCCCAGAATGCGCACTCCTCAAGGGCAGGGACTATGGCTCTGCTATTTGTTAGGTGCTTTGAACAGCACCTGACACAGAATCAGCACTTAAGAAATATTTTCTAAATTTAAGTGGCCACATTTTTTTAAAATGTGATCTGTACCTGAATCAAATAGATTCTGCTGCCTGCAAGAATCCAAAGTTTTAGGTGTTACTCACTTTAGAAAAGCTAAATTAGACAGTATAGATTAGACCCTGTGGGATATTTAGACAAGCTAAATTAGACCCTGTAAGAAAAGTATGAAAGAACTAAAAAAAAAAAAAATGTGGCACCTTGGAAAGCTGAAGACTCCTGTACCTTGTTCCCCAAATTTATGGAGCCAAAAAAAAAAAAAGAGATGGTAAAATGAAATGACTGGTGCCAGCACTCACATGAAAGATGGTAGTGTTAAATAAAAATAAAAGAGCCACATGCATTGGGAGTTTCCAGGAGCAGCCCGCTTTCCAAGACATGGCAGGGATTTTTTTAAAGATAAAAATTGACCAAAGACGGGACTTAAAAGAGCAGAGCAGTCCCAACAAAGTTGCAATTTTTGCAACATTTAGTGATTAGCTGGTCTCTGTCCCTCGGGGTTAGCCTATTAAAAAGGGACAAGTAGACCTAAAGGGGGAAGTATTAAATACAAATGAGTTTTTATGACTAAGAGATTTCAAAGTGAGTCAGGAGGTCATTCCAGAGGTTATGCTTATGCATGTCTCAGCAGGCTCTCATTGACTGCCACAGTAAATAGTGCCTCAAACAGCAGGGCTCCTGAGGGCTCTAGAAACATCTAGACACTATAAGCAGGGCAGACTAGCTCAGGAATTCGGCACCCTGTCAGTGGGCCTTACTTTGGAATTTATGCTCCCCAGTGTAACAGAGTTAGACTCATTCATAGTTTCCCTACACATGGCTCTTCGGCCCTTTTGTTTGAACCTATAATTAGCACTGTACTTGTTAAATATGTGTCCCAGAGACTTAAACTTTGGTCTGTTCGTGTGCCAGTCGAGCCCTAAATCTCAGCAGAGTTGCATCACCTACTCTCCAGTTCACTGAACTCTCCCAGGACAACTAACAAGGAGATGATGATGGACAACACCAATTCAAGGAACAGAGAGAGTCTGCAACTTCAGGCAAGATAGTGCCATCCATCTGCCCCGTGGGATCTAAGCGCCCCCTCAATTAGAAGCAGAGTGGGCATTACCATCCCCAAATCCTCAAGATTGAGGAATGAACAATGGACTAAGGTAGACTTATTATTACTCTATTACAGATTTATTATTATTCTAGCAATGGAGCACTCATATCATTGATATAAAGGCAATGGCCTCTTGAGGTTCTGAGGGGAGAGAGAGGGAAGAATAGGTATAACATGGGGGCATTTTCAGGACATTGGAATTGTCCTGCATGACATTGCAATGATGGGTACAGGCCATTATACATTTTGTCAGAGCCTATAAAATTGTGTGGGGCAGAGTGCAAACCATAATGTAAATCATCATTTGTAACAAATGTACCACACTAATGAAAGATGTTGTTAATGTGGGAAAGTGTGGGAGGGGGAAGGGGGTAGGGTACATGGGAATCCCCTATATTTTTTATGTAACATTTATGTAATCTAAAGCGTCTTTAAAAATAAATAAATAAATAAATAGAAATGCACAGAGAAAAAAAGCCAGAAAAAAGAATAGGCAAGTATACTATACTAACCAATATATCTGTGCTCCCCACTTTATATGACCCCTCTTTTGTAGACTGGAAACTTAATGTCAGCCCATCAGAACGTTCCTGGTCTGCTTTTGCATTTGCCCCATGTAAGCTTCCCCCTTCTACCCCCTAGGCAGAGATCCCTTCTACTTCCTGGATGGGCTGCTCCTGATTCATGAATCGCTCAATGCGACTGTGAACTCCTAATTTTCATGTTGTTAAAAAGTTTTTGTCTTAACAGTAGGAAAGATCAAGTTGGATGAGAAAAAAGGAGCCAGAGTGATAAACAGGTAGGACCTGAAGGAGACAGGTATTTTGTAATCACTCTAAAAGAAGAGGTATTGGCTCAGAATTTAAAGCATGTGGGCTTTAGGGAAAAAAGAAAAATATTTCGTGTTCCCTGAACCTGATTTGAATTCCTATCTGCAGGATAACTAAGCTTCCCTCGCCCTCTTGAGAAGTTGATCTGAATTATCACCAGAGGGTGAGAACACTGCTGAGGTCAAGTTCTTCTGGCTGTGGCAGTCCACCTATCTATTAAGAGTGGAACCCTCACATCTATTAAGAGGTGGAGCAATCACACTAACATTTACGGAGCCGTTGTGCCTAGCCCACAGCAGCTCAATAACCAAAGTCCTGTTATTTTCCTTATTTTACTGATTGAGGAGACTGAGGCCAGCAGAGGTTAATCAGTTGCCCAAGATTCCCCAAGCTAGTAAGGGGTGGCACTGCCATGTACATTTGGGCAATGGGATGGATTCTTAGCTCCCAAACACTTAATCACTAAGTTATATTGGAAAGGACACTAGAGGTCACTTCATCCAACCTCCTAGACCATACAGGAGAAAAAGGGAGGAAACCAGTTTCATCATTCAAACTCAGACTGGATGGGCCTTAGATGGAGTCAGAAACATGAAGTGCATGGAAACAAGTTCTAAATGTCCAAGTATCTAAACTGTGAACCTGATATTTTGGCCATCCAACATCCATTCATGCTACTTGTTGTAACCATCTTCCAATTTCCCTCTGTGGCTCCACCATTCCTTCCGACACTGCCTTCCTCCCTCCCTCATTCTCAGTCTTTGTTATGCTGGTGAAACACTCAGATTCCAGGGGTGTATCATCTGACCCAGGCATAAGCCACAGTGCTAGGCTCAGAGATTGCTATGGGACCAATGCAATGCAATGAGATTTTTGCTATGAGTGCTGGAACAGAGCCTTGTTCTCTTCTGCCAGGCAAGAACCTGGCTTTATATACTCTGGAACTGCTGCCTCTACATGCAACATTGGAATGGCACCAAAGCAACAGAAGAAAGAGCAGAGAGGAAGAAAAGCAGAAACCTCATAGCATTTGAACCCTAAAGCCAGCCACACTTAAGCCAGATCTCCCACTAGACTTTTCAGACATCAGCCAAAAATTTCCCTTTTGTGTTCAAGTCAGTTTCACATGGGTTTGCATTTGCTTGCAATCAAAAGATTCCTCACTGAATTGGCTAAGTTATGTTCCATCTGTACAATTGAATTTTATGCATGAAGAACATATAAGTTTATTAATATAGACAATCATGAAATAATAAATGGAAAAAATAGATTATAAAACAATATAATACCTCATTTTATATAGATAAAGATATATAGATATCTATAGATATAAACTTTTTTTAGAATAAAAGGAAAATGATGCACAACTGTTAACAATGGTTATTTCTAAGTGGTGGAATTTGGGGTGATTGACTTTAATTTTGTTCTGCTTCTTTGTTTCTTTTGTGAATGTTTTTTATTAAAAGGAAACTCAGTGGATGGCATAGTGGGAAGCTTCAGGGCTCCATCCCCCTACAAAATCTTTCAACAACCAAAAAGAACTGACAGAAACATTTTTCTCAAAGCTCCAGAAAACAGTTAAAGAACTACAGCAACAGGGTGGGCATCGAATCAAGGAAAAGGCCACTTAAGAGCTGCAGGAAATGAGAGAGAGAGAGAGAGAGAGAGA
>JAKSZT010053836.1:2928214-3071535 GCA_026826555.1 Tolypeutes matacus
GGGAGGAAGGGAGCTGTAGGATCTCCTGGCACCCTGACTGGTCCTCCCACACCCCTCACAGGCACAGAGCTCCCAGTGTGGGTCCCTGGTTCCAGTTCCAGAGGGAGAAGAGTAACCCTCAGGTACATACTAGGAGCATGGATGTCTGGTCCAATCTGTCTGGAGGTGGCCTGAGAGACTCGCAATCCCAGAACTTGACCTGCATATAGAAGGTGGCTCATAGAGTTCTCCTACAGAATGTGAGGTCATGCTGCCTTGGGTGAAGGATTGCTGGCTATCAGACACACAGTACAATGCCGTGGACTCTGAGGATACTGTTTCCTGAAGAAGAAGGAACATTCCTATCTGTGTAAATGGGGGGATTCCTAGGACCAAGACAAGACTCACAGGCAGAAAGGACCAGGGAGGCCCCTATGCTTTGGCTTGGAGCTATTCTCTAAAGTCATTGTATGGATAAGCTCTGAAGGAGAGCACACTCACAGATCAATCAGCAAGGACTGGGGAAGGTGTTTTCTTTTTTCCCCCTTTTTCTATTTGTCAGCCCCTGGCATTGAAGGAAAGCTCTGTCATAACACTAGCTGGATACAAGCTTAAGGAACAGACACCTCAAAGATAAAATATCAAAATGCCTAGGTTTTAACAAAATATTACAAAACATACATAAAAGGAAATAGAATGTGAAGTTACAGGCAAAGGGAAAGGTAAAAGCATTAGAAAACATCAATGATAAGGATCAGATCCGGGACATCCCTGACAATGACGTTGAAAGAAATGGTCCTAAATATGCTCAAAGAACTAAGGAAATCAGGAAAATGATAGATGAACACAAAGAGAATATCAATAGAGAGATGGAAATTATGAACAGGGAACAAAAAGCTGAAGACTACAGTAATAAAAATTTAAAATTCTCTTGAAGAGTTCAACAGCAGAATGTAGCTGGCAGAAGAATCAGTGACCATGAAGGTAAGACAATTGAAACCATTGACACAGCATGAGGAAAGAATGAAGAAAAGTAAACAGAGCCTGAGGAAACTGTGAAACACCGCCAAGTGTACCAAAATATGCATTGTAGGAGTTCCAGAGGAGAAGAAAAAGAGAAAGGGCAAGAGAATATTCAAAGAAATAACTTAAAGCTCCCCAATTTTAACAAAAGACACAAATATACACATCCAAGACACCCAGTGAACTCCAAGCAGGATAAACCCAAACAGACCCACCCTGCACCACGTTATAATCAAACTGAAGATGCCAAAGATAAAGAGAAAACTCTGAAAGCCACAAGAGAGAAGCAATATGACATGTACAAGGGAGCCTCAATAAGATTAAGTGCTGATTTCTCTTTGTAATCCATGGAGGCAAGAAGGCAGTAGGAAGACATATTTAAAGGGCTGAAAGCAAAAAAAAAAAAAAAATGCCAACCAAGAATTCTATATCCTGTAAAACTGTATTTCAAAAATGAAGGAGGGGGAAGCGGCTGTGGCTCAATCAGTAGGGCTCCCGTTTACCATATGGGAGGCCCCGAGTTCGGTTCCTGGGGCCTCCTGGTGAAGGCAAGCCTGCCCGCACGGCGTGGTTAGCTGACCCAGCGAGCACAAGCAGAAAGGGGGGGAAAAAAGAATAAAAAAAAAAAAAAATATAAAAAAAAAAAAAAAAAAAAAAAAATGAAGGAGGGATTAAGACGTTAGTAGATAAACAAAAGCTGAGGGAGTTTGCCACCACTAGACTGTCCCTGCAAGAAATGCTAAAGGGAGTTCTGCAGTTGAAAGGAAAGGACACTAGACAATTGATTGAAGCCACATGAAGAAATAAAGATCTCTGGTAAAGATAATGACATGGGTAAATATAATACTAGTACTGTTATATTTTTGATATGTAACTCCACTTTTTACTTCCTGCAGGATCTAAAAGGCAAATGCATAAAATGTCGTGATAAATAGTTTTGGACTCATAGTGTATAACTATGTAATTTGTGACAAGAAATACATAAAGGTGAGGGGATAAAGGGGTATAGGAACATAGTTCATGGATGTTATTGAAGTTAAGTTAGTATAAAAGCAAACAAGATTATTATACATTTAGGATAAGTTCACGCCCCACGGTAACCACAAAGAAAATATCAGAGAATATGCACACTCATAGAGACAGAAAATAGAGTACAGATTACAAGGGGTTGGGGACAGGAGCAATGAGGAGTAATGCAAAACGAGGGTAGGGTTTCTGTTTAGGGTGAAGGGAAAGTTCTAGTAATGGATGTTGGTGAGTGTCCAGCAACTTTTTGAATGTGATTAATCATACTGAATGGTATCCTTGGGAAGAGTTGGGGTGGGAAGATTTATGTTGTATATGTTTCCACAATTGAAAAATAGAAAGAAAGAGAAACTAAAGAGATAATGATAATTAAATGTAATATATGATACCGGGGGAAGCAGATGTGGCTCAAGCAATTGGGCTCCCGCCTACCACATGGGAGGTCCCTGGTTCAGTTTCCGGTGCCTCCTAAAGAAGACAGCGAGCTGGCATGACAGGCTGATGCAACAAGATGACACAACAAGAGACACAAGGTAAACATCATGAAGGACACAGCAAAGCAGGGGGCGGAGGTGGCTCAAGCAATTAAGTGCCTCCCGCCTCCCTCCCACATCGGAGGTGCTGTATTTGGTTCCCGGTTCCTCCTAAGAAAACAAGGAAGATGAACAGACACAACAAGTGTAAACAACAAGTGGGTGGGGAGAAATAAATAAATTAAATAAATCTTTAAAAAAATATATGATACCGGATGGGATCTAAGAATGGAGGAGAAAAGGCTCAAAAGCATATTATTGGGACATTAGAAAAGATTGTAATGTAGAATGTAAGCTCTATATCAATAAATAGTACATTAAATTTAATAATATATTAAATTTCCTGAGCTTGATAACTGCACTAAAGGTGATTACATATGTGAATATCCTTGTTCATAGGAAAACTGCATAGAAGTAGTATGTGTTCAAGGAGTATGACATGTGAGCCTGCTCTCAGGTAGATAGATAAATAGATAGATAGATATGGCAAAGATGGAAAAATGTTAAAATTGATGAATCTGGGTACTGGGGGGGGTGTATGTTGGAGTTCTTTTTGTGGGGTTTGTACTATTTTCATTAATGTCTGTAATTTTGAAAGTATTTCTAAACAAAAAGTTTAAAATAATAATAAAGGAAATTCAAAGTATTAATCATTTCTCTCACCCTTCCTCTTTTGAAAGCACAATGAAAAAACCTGTTCATCCTGCACATCTGAGCACTACAAGCAATATTCAACCTTGTAAGTGGTTGTTGACCTGAACATTTTTTGGGCAGGGAGCAGCAACCCTTTTGATAAAGCCCCAGATGAGACAACTAAAAAAATACAAATTCTTATAAGAGATCAAACGAAATGACAACTTCAGAAGAGGATTTTAACCTTCTCAAACATTTCAATTTGTTCTAATAAATTTGATAGTTATAAGAACAGTGATGAGTAAGGATCTCCTAAATTGTTAAAATATGGCCAAGTTCTCTCCTTATTTTTGTAAAGTTAACTCAAAGATTGGCTTGTGGTTACACCCCAGAAAGGAATGGGAAAAGAAATGCCAACTTTCAGGACTTCAGAGCTTGCCAAAACAATGTACTGTAAATTAAGGGTAGGAGAATGCATTTGGCTCAGTTCAGAATCCACTCACCCTTTGTGTTCACTGAAAACTGAACTCAGACCTTTTGATATCTGAGTTCCATTTACTCTTGGCAAAGTTCAATTCCCTGTTTCAAATTTAAGAGAAAAAGAAAGAAAGAAAACTTTAAGAGGCCCAGAGGATTTCTTGGTCATCAAATGATTCTTGCACAAGCAACATATTGATGAGCTAAGTGTAAATGAATCAGAAACATACAGAGTAAGTATTCTCTGAAACATGTAGATCCTCCCATGTTACAGGAAAAGAGCTCAGGGAAGCTCCCTTGTTGTCACTTCTTTAAGGAATATCCCTTTTTACCCATATTTTATCCCCTTCTCAAGAAGCCCTTGGGAAAGTTTTGTAAAATGTGGAAAAGGAAAAAGAATGTATCCAGCTGTTCATGATATTGACTTCTCACAGCCCCTTCCTGGCTGTGCCTTGAATGCTGGGCTTTGGACTGAGGAAACGGCCTAGAGGTCAAGGTCAAGAGAAGCTGTGGCCCTGACTCTGCCACTAAATAGGTGTGTGACTTTAGAATAGGCAGAGCATACTCTTTTCTGGTTTCCTACGAGGTCTTATGTAGAAGACTTAAAGCTGGCAGCCTGGCAGACCCTCACAAAGAACAGTGCAGCCCTCACTGCATTCTTTTTTTGGTAAGAGCTTTATTGTTATACAATTCACATACAACACAATTCATCCATTTAGAGTGTAGAACTTGGTGGTTTTTAGTATATTCACAAAGTTGTACAACCATCACCAAAATCAAATTTAGAACATTTTCATCATCCCAAAGACACCCCACACCCTTTAGCAGCCATTGCCCCTATCTCCCTAACACCCCCAGCCCTAGGCAAGCACTAATGTACTTTATGTTTCTGTAGATTTGCCTATTCTGGTCATTTCATAAAAATGGCATCATATAATAAGTGGTCTTTTATGACTTGTCTCTTTCACTTAGCATGTTTTCAAGGTTCATCCATGCTGTAGCATGTATCAATACTAGAGTCCTTTGTATCATCAAATAATATTCCACCATACTGAATATTATTTTGTTTATCCATTCATCAGTTGATGGATATTTGGGTTGTTTCCACATTTTGGCTATTATAAATAATGCTACTATGAACATTAGTGTACAAGTTTTTGTGTGGACGTAATGTTTTCATTTTTTTTTTTTGGTATATAATACCTAGGAGTGGAGTTACTGAGTCATGTGATAGCTCTTATGTTTAACCTGTTGAGAAATTGCCAGAATGTTTTTCAAAGTCGTTATACCATTTTACATTGCCACCAGCAGTGTTTGAGGGTTCTCATTTCTCTACATCCTCACCAACACTTGTTATTATTTGTATTTTTGATTATAGCCATCTTAGTGAGTGTGAAGTGGTATCTCATTGTGGTTTCAATTTGCATTTCAATTTGCTATGATGTTGACCATCTTTTCCTGTGCTTCTCAGCCATTTGTATATATTTTTGGAGAAAAATCTACTTAGATAATTTTCCTATTTTTAAATTGGGCTTTTTATTGTTGAGTTGTAAGAGTTCTTTATACAGTCCAGATCTTAGACCCTTGCAGATAAATGATTTGCAAATATCTCCTCTCATTCTGAGGGTTGTATTCTTTTTATTCTAATTAGATGTCAGCATTTAAAAAGGAAGATTTCACAATTTAAAAATCCATATCTTCAGCGACTCTTGAAAAATCAGAAAGTTTGTTTGGCAACACTGGTCCTTTCTTTTCAGCAGCAACAAGCAGCAGGAGGAGAGCAGGAGCTGCCCTTTGTGCTGGGCTAGGGGGCTCTCCATCTGACGACCTAGGCTCTTCTATTTTCTGTGCCAGGCCCCTGTAGACATCTGAGTTTGTGAGTTCTGCTCCTGTAGAATCTGACAAAGCGTGGCCTGGATTTTAACTGCACTGAAATTATCTTTGCAATTAAATTAAAGTAACTACTTCGTGCCAGAATCTTGTCAACTTAGGCACTTAAACATAGAATCCCCCAAAACTTAGCACCAAACTAGCAAGTCGTCCATTCTTTCTGTTTTGCAATTTGGATTTTGCAAGGCATTGGGACAACTCATGAGGCTTGGCAGGGCCTGCAGCATTTTGGCAGCCCTATTGGTACTGATGTCATAAGTGTCCCTTGCCATCATGCATCCCCATTACTAACTCAAACCAGCCAAATTCAGATAAATGAAGTCGAAAAACAGAGTAACAGGCTGCCTGAACTACAAAACACTTCTTAAAAATACTAAGAAAAACAACTTAGTACTTAGGACCACAGCCCAGATTGAAAATCTCTATTTCTTGTTGTTAACCATCCCTTTTCCCTGATCACAATTTGCCTGCTAAAAGCATCCCCCTCTCAGAAGAAAATATCTCTAAAAAGATGTATTAGTTACTTAACCTAATCATATAACATTCTTTTCCTCCATTTCTCTTTGATTTTGTTTAATTTTTTGTTCATCCATCCCTTCATTTAAATATTCTTTTTATCTTTACTATTCTTTTTTTTAAAAAACAGCCTTGAGATATAATTCAATACCCATTTGAAATTCACCCATTTAAAGTGTATAGTTCAGTGGTTTTTAGTATATTCACAGAGTTGTGCAACTATCACCACAATCAATTTTAGAACATCTTTATCATCCCAAAAAGATAAACCCTTATCCATTAGCAGTCACTCCCCATCTACCCCCACCCCAGCCCTAGGCCAGCACTAATCTACTTTCTATATCTATGCAGTTGCCTATTCTGAGCATTTCACATAAATTGAATCACACAATATGTGACTGGCTTCTTGCATTTAGCATAACATTGTGGCTTGTATCAGTTCTTGATTCCTTTTCATTGCTTAATATTCCATGTATGATATACCACATTTTATTTGTCCATCCATAAGTTGATGGACATTTGGGTTGTTTCTACTTCTTGTCTATCATGAACATTGCTGCTATGACCATTCATGGTTTTATACCTAGGAGACAAATTACTGGGTCATATGGTAACTCTATGTTTAATATTTGGAGAAACTGCTGAACTGTTTTCTAAAGTGGCTGCACCATTTTGCATTCCCATCAGCAATGAATGAGGATTCTGATTTTCCACATCCTCACCTATTCTTATTATTCACCATTATATTTCTTCTCTTTCCACCATCAATATTCCTTAGATTTCAAATGCAATTCCTAATGGCTTTTACCATTAAGGAAATAGAGTGGCATTTAATTTTAGAAGGAACACTTTCTTGGCCTCTCTTTTTAGGGAAAACATTAGAAAAATACACTTCAAAGGTCGCCTTCACTCTTGTAAATCAGACTTGTTTTCACAGTGCAGCTTAAACCCAAGTCTCTAAGAATCTCAACTAGATATTCTAGATACAAACAAATAATGTAACTCAATTATTTAAATTAAAGTCATAGATTTGTGGAATTTTGGAGCTGGAAGGAGACCTAGGATCTCTATTTTATAGATGAAGACACACAAACCAAGAGATTCATGTGCATAAGGGCTGGCTTATTGTAGACCAATACTGGGACCTGGGTCTTCTGTTTTCCCTCTATTACCTTTGTCGTTTCACCCCCCATTCTCAGCCGACTGTGCTTAGCAAACACTGAGGCAGTTATAATTTCAAGAGCAAAGCTGCACCCATACCCACACCAGCAAAGTGGAGAATTAGGTGATTCCCTGAGTAATTGCTACCATAAAACCCACTTTCAAGGGAAAGATCTGGAGCAAAGTTTGCAAATTGGGTACTCTTGTGGGCTAATTCTAGCCCATGGATGTATTTAGCTTGAACTACATGATATTTTAAGATTTTTAAAAAAATAGTTTCCAATTCATCAAAATGAAGAGATTATACACACACACACACACACACACCAAAAAAAAATCTGTTATCATTGGGTGCACAATTTCTGCTTAAATTCTGCAATAAACAGGCTAGAGTTGAGTAGTACAACCCAGAGTCCACCCAGAGAGCCTCTCTCACCATGCTGCCTTCCTAGATCTTGAAAGCATTTGAATTTAGGCCCCGTAATCCAGATAAGTGAGATATGCGTGAGGTGTTCCTCTATTTGCTGTCAGCAGAATTGTCCACACTCTGCAAGGCCCAGGTTAAAAGAGCAAAACCAGGAGAGACAGACAGCAGGTGACAGACACGAATGGGCAACTGAGATCTTTGCACGCTTGGAGGTTTATCAGGGGAGCAGATGATCAAAATGGGAACGCCAGAGTTCTCTGAGAAGTAGAGTGAGAAAGGGCCTCTGTGGGTCTCCCTATGGCCAAAGTTCACAAAAGTGGTGCAGAGAAGCTCTGCAGATTTCAAAGAGAAGTAAAAAAGGCAACATGTTGCCTCAGAGTACAAGTTCCCACAATAAGAAGGCCTGGGAACAATGTGCCGCCTTGTGAGTTGGGGCCTTCACCTCCCAGCTGAGAGGAGCTGGGCCCTACTTATTTCCAGAAAGTGCCATCTAATACACTCTACTGTGCAGCACATCATCTCTTCAGTTCAATTGCTAATCAATGGTCTGGACCATGGTAACCTTCAGGCCCCAGTGGATCTCTAACCAACAAATCCTGTGGAGCAAAACATTCTACAAACTGAAGTCCTTTGTCAGCTGGTATTCCTGGATGCATGTTGGGTATGAAAAGCAAGCTGTCCTTTTTTTTTTTCCATAAGCTTTTAGTCCTTAGAGGACGCAAGACCTCAACCTGCAATTGGGTCCCAGATCCTGAAAGGAGATGTATTGTCATAACTTGATTTCTCCAGTCACTCCCATGTATTTAAGACTAAGGCCTTGGTGTCAAATAAATCCAAGTTTATTGGTCTCAATAAATTCCTCCTCTGCCACTTACTGGTGGTGAGGTCTTAGGCAACTTACTTTTCCTTTCTAAGCTTCATCTGTAAAGTGGGACAAAGAATGCCTGCCTCTGAAGGTTATTGTAAAGACTAAATGAAAGAAACAATACAAGAGAAGCATTTCATACTGTGTCTGGAGCAGAGAAAGAACACAACAAATGCTGGCTTTATTACTGCTGGTGGCTCCCACAGTGCATTTTAAAAATCTGGTATCTATACATCTTCATAAAATAATGGACTGTCAAAACTGGAGGAGTCCTTGGAAAGCTTCTAGTTCCCTAAGCTTGAGAAAAGCAGCTTCCTCCTCCATAAGATGAGCTGGTGGCCCTGGCCAGCATGTGGTCCCACCATCTAAGGTTTTGTCAATGCCCTTATTGTGTGCAAGGCACACCTGTAGACACCCGGGGTAGGTTTGCCCAGGGGTAGGCCTCACTGTTCTGCTAGGGAGTCACCTTTCCTGGCAGTTTTGGCTCTCTACTTAATAGCTCGAGCTTAAGAAGCCCCTGGGTGTGGCTCAGAGAAAAATGAGCTTGGAACACGTGTGGGAGGGCATGATTTACATCCTTTCCCTCTTTGCCGGAGTCGCCCGAGTGTGTGAGGAGTGGGGTGGACAGCTCTGGGGTTGGAGTTCAGCACAGCTGTAAAAACAACCTGCCCCATGGCTTCCCTCAGCTCTTTTGCACAAAGAGGCCTGTGAGAGGTTTAAGGAAGCAAGTGCAGAGGAAGAGCTGCTCTTAAATGGAGAGAGAGCAAAACGAAAAATTGCTAATGTATGACCTCATCGCCAACCAAGTCTTTCTTCCTTTCTTTGAAGTTAGATGGGATTGGAACAGCGTGGGTGTGAAGTGATGGGAAAAAAAAGAGTTATCGATTAAAAATTTCAGAAGGTTTTTTGTACATCATGATCACTAATTCCCAGGGCATGTCAACTGCAGACAAGCTTTAAAAGTCTAAAAACCTTAAGCTACAGTGCAGAACAAGGCTCTAACCAACCCTCCACCTCATCCATGGCCTTCTCTCACTGGACTCTAGCCTCAATTCCACTTCCTCAAAGGAGTCAAGTTCCTTTGTGCCTCAGGACCTTTGCATAGCCCATTCCCTTAGAATGAACACCCCTCTCCACCTCTGCCCCAATACATTCTCTTACCTGATTAGTTTCTACCATCTTCAGAGTTCCAGCAAAGTGTCTATTCCATAAGGAAGCCTTCCCTGCCCTCCCAACCATGTGGTATCATCTGTGGCTGCCCCCAACAACTACAAGCCCCCCATGGCAGGGGCTGTCTCAGTCTTTTTCCCCACTACTGTCCCTGGTACACAGTAAATGCTCATTTTCATTAAATGCAGGAATGAATGTGTGCATAGCACACAGAGTCCATGCTACTCAGAACTTTTCCCTTCTCCAAGGAACTCAGATACCCAAGTCTGGGTTTGCAGAGTTAGAGAAACAACTACCTCTTCACAAAACTCAACTGATGGAGAAGAGCAGTGAGCAGAGTGAATGAGAAAGAGTGGCTCAGGCAATATTTATTAAGTACCTCCTAAGTGCCAAGCATGGTGCTGAGGCCCCACAGAGGAGTCAAAGATGATGCAGCCCTGCCCCTACCCGGCAGCAGAATTCTGGGTGGCTGTTAAACCTGGGGGCTCACTTTAACCAAAAGTGACCCAAGCACATTTCAGCCAACATATTCCCTTCCTCCCAACCCGTAGGCCAAATGTCTTAGGGCAGAAAAGGAGAAATTACAAACCTACCTCCCCTCCATTAAAAAAGTCACCTATAAATAGACCTTGTATGTGACAAATGTCTAGCTAGGTGATATCACATAGTGTTATATAGAGAATGAGATCAGGCCTTTTGGGACTGAGAACCTAAACAGGTGAGGCAGCAGAACTACAACACTAGTTCCAGGTAACTTCTGTGTTCATTTGCATATTTAACAATTATTTTTTTTAGTCCCACTGTGTGTCAAGCGCCTTTCTAGGTGCTGGTGATAGAGCAGAAAACTAATAGAAATCACAGCCCATGCAGAGCTTACATTCTAGTGGGGAGAGAGAGATAATGAAAGAATTATATAGTATATTCAAACTTTATTCAAATTCAAAAAATGTGACTATTGAGCTCTTAAAGTTCGAATTTTTAAAAAAAGAATCATATAGTATGTGAGTTGCTGGTAAGCGCTATGCTGATGGGTAAATTTAGGCATAGAGAGATTAAATTGCTTGCCCATGGACCAGTGCTTGAACTCAGGCAGGCCTGGCTCCTGAGCTCCTCCCCATTCCCCATATAGGAGGTTTGGAGGCCAGTTTCTCGCAGGGTGGAAGGTCACACAGGTCATTTTATCAGCCAGATTATTCCCAGTTCAGTTCATCCCAGCACTGTTTTCAAATAGAACAGACAACTAGAGTTAGGATGCCAAGCCACTCTGCTGAGTTTGAGAACCCGAGGCCCAGTCAGAACTCCCTCCCAGTTGGACAGGGTATGTGTGAAGGGTGGTGTATTAGTCAGCCAAAGGGGTGCTGATGCAAAATACCAGAAATCTGTTGGCTTTTATAAAGGGTATTTATTTGGGGTAGAAGCTTACAGGTACCAGGCCATAAGCATAAGTTACTTCCCTCACCAAAGTCTGTTGCCACGTGTTGGGGCAAGATGGCTGCTGACCTCTGCAAGGCTTCAGGTTTCTTGGGTTCCTCTCTTCCTGGGGCTCCGTTTCTCTCCAGGCTCAGATGCTGTGCTCTCTCCACAAGGCCAGCTGTAGACTATCAGACAAACGGCTCTGTCTCTTTCCCTGAGGCTTCTGCTGTGTCTAAGGAGCTGTCTCTATTCCTCTGTGTTCTTCTCCTGTGTGTTCACCCGCCCAGCTCAGGCTCAAAAACTCCAACCTGTCCTTTGCCATGTCTTTTCTCTGTGAGTCCCAATCAAAGCCCTACTCATAATTTAGCCAATTAAAAGTGATACCTCTGACAGACTAGTTTACAAACATAATCCAATAACTGTTTTTTGGAATTCATAAACAATGTCAAACTGCTACAGATGGTATTATGGGATTGAGAATCCAAGAGAAGGGGGCACACTTTGGTTTTCTGACCCTGTGCCTCTTACCATCAGCGTGATCATCAGCTTCCTCCCTTCGTCAGAAGGAATTCTCTCTTTCAGCTAGTCCTTCCTCCCCGGTGTTGTCCCAACATGCCAGGTTCATTCCCACTTCTGAACCCGTGCTCTCCTCTCCCATCTAATTCTGCTATCCTTCCAGGTCCAGCTGGAACCAGATCTGTTTTCTGAAGTTGGCCTTTATTACTCCAGGCAGGCACTGTCCACTAGAAATTTCTGCATAGAAAAGATGTTCATTCTGCACTCTCCAATATGGAGGCCACTAGCCATATGTGGCTATTGAAAGCACCTAAACTGTGGTTGGTTATGGCTGAGAAACTGAATTTTTACACTTAATTTACTTTTTTTTTTTTTCTCTTATGGGGGAAAGCCCTGATGCAATCCCCCACCAACACAAATTATGCAGCCGAGTTTCCCACGTTTGGGGAAATCTCAGGGGTCAGCAGATTTGCAGTGCAATGGATCAGGCTCACCCTGGGAAAACCACCTTCATGATCATGGTGTCTTCCCTACCAGGTAAGTATCTTAATTTACTTTATTTTATTTTATTTTATTTTTTTACATTTCTCAATTTAAATGTAATGGATACATGTAAATTTTTTTTTTTAATCAAACAATACATTACATAATATATTTGGTTCATAGTAACACATTCATACAGTATTTGTCCTTTTGTGTCTGGCTTGCTTCACTCAACATAATGTCCGCCAGGTTCATCCATGTTGCCATATGCTTTATGACTTCATTTCTTCTTACAGCTGCATAATATTCCATCGTGTGAATAGACCACAGTTTGTTTATCCATTCATCTGTTGATGGACACCTGGGTTGTTTCCAACTTTTGGCAATGGTGAATAATGTGGCTATGAACATCGGTGTGCAGATGTCTGTTTGTGTCAATGCTCTCAGTTCTCCTGGGTATATACCCAGTAGTGGTATTGCAGGGTCACATGGCAAGTCTAGATTCAACTTCTTTAGGAACTGCCAAACAGTCCTCCATAGTGGTTGTACCATCCTGCATTCCCACCAACAGTGAAGAAGTGTTCCTATCTCTCCACATCCTCTCCAACACTTGTAGTTCTCTGTCTTTTTAATAGTGGCCATTCTGATAGGTGTGAAATGATATCTCATTGTAGTTTTGATTTGCATTTCCCTAATCATGAGTGATGTTGAGCATTTTCTTCATGTGTTTTTTTGCCATTTGTATTTCTTCTTCGGAGAAATGTCTATTCAAGTTTTTGGCCCATTTTTTAATTGGGTCATTTGTCTTTTTATTGTTGAGCTGTAACATCTCTTTATATATCCTGGATATTAAACCCTGATCAGATATGTGATTTCCACATATTTTTTCCCATTGGGTCGGCTGCCTTTTCA
This sequence comes from Tolypeutes matacus, assembly GCA_026826555.1. Lineage (NCBI taxonomy): Eukaryota > Metazoa > Chordata > Mammalia > Cingulata > Chlamyphoridae > Tolypeutes > Tolypeutes matacus. Next base: position 2,941,239 of record JAKSZT010053836.1, read on the forward strand.
CCCTTCTGACAAAGTCCTGTGAGGTGCAAAAGTGTTTAATTTTGAGGAGGTCCCATTTATCTATTTTTTTCTTTTGTTGCACGTGCTTTGGGTATAAAGTCCAAGAAACCACCACCTACTACAAGGTCTTGAAGATGTTTCCCTACATTTTCTTCTAGTAGTTTTATGGTCCTGGCTTTTATATTTAGATCTTTGATCCATTTTGAGTTGATTCTTGTATAGGGGGTGAGATAGGGGTCTTCTTTCATTCTTTTGGTTATAGATATCCAGTTCTCCCAACACCATTTGTTGAAGAGACTGTTTTTTCCCATGAGCGTGGGCTTGGTAGGTTTGTCAAAAACCAGTTGACTGTATAGGTGAGGGTATATTTCTGGATTCTCAATTCTATTCCACTGATCGATATGTCTATCTTTATGCCAGTACCATGCTGTTTTGACCACTGTAGCTTTGTAATATGTTTCAAGGTCAGGCAGTGAAATTCCTCCTACATTGCTCTTCTTTTTTAGAATGCTTTTGGCTATTCGGGTGCACTTACCCTTCCTGATGAATTCGGTAATTGCCTTCTCTAATTCTGTAAAGTAAGCTGTTGGGATTTTGATTGGTATTGCATTGAATCTATAAATCAGTTTGGGCAAGATTGACATCTTCATGATATTTATTCTTCCAGTCCATGAACATGGAATGTCTTTCCATTTGTTTAGGTTTTTTTACATTTCTTTTAGCATTGTTTTGTAGTTTTCTGCATATAGGTCCTGTACTTCTTTGGTTAAATTAACTCCTAGGTATTTGAGTCTTTTTGTTGCTATTGAAAATGGAATTTTCCTCCTGATTTCCTCCTCAGATTGCTCAGTACTAGTGTACAAAAACATTACTGATTTTTGCGTGTTGATCTTGTATCCTGCCACTTTGCTGAACTCATTTATTAATTCAAGTAGCTTTGTTGTGGATACTTCAGAATTTTCTAAATACGGGATCATGTCATTCGCAAACAGTGAGAGTTTTACTTCCTCTTTTCCTATTTGGACGCCTTTAATTTTTTTTTCTTGTCTAATTGCCCTAGCTAGAACTTCTAGTACAATGTTGAATAACAATGGTGACAGTGGGCATCCTTGTCTTGTTCCCGATCTTAGAGGGAAAGCTTTCAACCTTTCCCCATTGAATATGATGTTAGCTGTGGGTTTTTCATATATGCCTTTTATCATATTGAGGAATTTTCCTTTTATTTCTATCTTTTGAAGTATTTTTATCAAAAAAGGATGTTGGATTTTGTCGAATGCCTTTTCTGCATCTATTGAGATGATCATGTGGTTTTTTTCCTTCAATTTGTTAATGTGGTGTATTACATTGATTGGTTTTCTTATGTTGAACCAGCCTTACATACAGGAATAAATCCCACTTGGTCGTGATGTATAAGTCTTTTGATATGCTGTTGGATTCGATTTGCAAGTATTTTGTTGAGAATTTTTGCATCTATGTTCATAAGAGAGATTGGTTTGTAATTTTCTTTTCTTGTGGAATCTTTATCTGGCTTTGGTATTAGGGTGATGTTGGCTTCATAAAATGTGTTGGGTAATTTTCCCTCCTCTTCAATTTTTTGGAAGAGTTTAAACAGGATTGGTGTTAATTCTTTTAGAAATGCTTGGTAGAATTCACCTGTGAAGCCATCTGGTCCTGGACTTTTCTTTGCTGGGAGATTTTTGATGACGGATTCAATCTCCTTAATTGTGATTGGTTTGTTAGGTTCTTGTATTTCTTGTTGTGTCAGTGTAGGTTGGTTATGAGTTTCTAGAAATTTGTCCATTTTATCCAGGTTGTCTAGTTTGTTGGCATATAGTTTCTCATAATATCCTCTTATGATTCTTTTTATTTCTGTGAGGTCATTTATAATTTCCCCCCTTTCATTTCTGATTGTATTTATTTGCATCTTCTCTCTTTTTTTTCTTTGTTAGTCTAGCGAGGGGGTTGTCAATTTTATTGATCTTCTCAAAGAACAAGCTTTTGGTTTTGTTGATTTTCTCTTGTTTTTCTGTTCTCATTTTCATTTATTTCTGCTCTAATCTTTATTATTTCTTTCCTTCTCTTTGCTTTGGGATTGGTTTGCTGTTCTTTTTCTAGTTTCTCAAGTTGTTCAGTTAAATCTTTGAGTTTAGCTCTTTCTTGTTTTTTAATATAGGCATTTAGGGCTATAAATTTCCCTCTCAAGACTGCCTTCGCTGTATCCCATAAGTTTTGATACGTTGTGTTCTCATTTTCATTTGTCTCAATATATTTACTGATTTCACTTGCAATTTCTTCTTTGACTCCCGAATATTTAGGAGTGTGTTGTTCAGTCTCCACACATTTGCAAATTTACTTTTTTCTGTTGTGTTATTGATTTCTAGTTTCATTCCATTATGATCTGAGAAGGTACTTTGTATAATTTCAATCTTTTTATATTTATTGAGAGCTGTATTGTGACCTAACATGTGGTCTATCCTGGAGAAAGATCCATGGGCACTTGAGAAGAATGTATAACCCACTGAGTTTGGATGCAGTGTTCTGTATATGTCTGTTAGGTCTAACTTGTTTATCATATTGTTCAAGTTCTCTGTTTCCTTGCTGATCTTCTGTCTAGTTGTTGTAATGATGTGAGAGGGGTGTTGAAGTCTCCAACGATTATTGTAGAAATGTCTATTTCTCCCTTCAGTTTTGCCAGAGTTTGTCTCATATATTTTGGGGCACCCTGGTTAGGTGTATAGATATTTATGACTGTTATATCTTCCTGGAGGATCGTCCCTTTTATTAATATATAATGGCCTTCCGCATCTCTCATCACTATTTTGCATTTGAAGTCTGTTTTGTCTGATATTAGTATAGCTACCCCTGCTCTTTTCTGTTTACTATTCTTGTGGAGTATCTTTTTCCAACCTTTTACTTTCAGCCAGATTGTATCCTTGTGTCTGAGGTGAGTTTCTTGTAAGTGACATATGGATGGGTCATGTTTTTTTATCCATTCTGTCAGCCTGTATCTTTTGATTGGGGAATTTAATCCATTCACATTCAATGATATTACTGAAAATGCACTATTTATTTCCTCCATTTTATTCTTTGGTTTTCATATGTCATCTTATTTTTGTCTTTCTTTTTACTCTTTTGGTTATCCTTTCTGCTTTTCTTTCTTCTATACTCTCCTCCAAGCCTCTCTCTCCTGTCTTTTTCTTTCAGGTTCTAAGGCTTCCTTTAATATTTCCTGCAAAGGTGGATTCTTTTTTGCAAACTCTCTTAGTTTCTGTTTGTTTGTGAATACTTTATATTCACCTTCATATTTGAAGGACAGTTTTGCTGGATAAAGATTCTCGGCTAGCAGTTTTTCTCTTTCAGTTTCCTAATTGTATCATACCACTGTCTTCTCGCCTCCATGGTTTCGGAAGAGAAATCTGCACTAAGTCTTACTGGACGTCCTTTGTACATGATCGTTTGCTTCTCTCTTGCTGCTCTGAGAATTTTCTCTTTATCTTTTACATTTGACATTCTGAATAATATGTGTCTTGGCGTAGGTCTATTTGGATTTATTATGATTGGGGTACGGTGTGCTTCTTGGACATGTAAGTTCATTTCTTTCGTGAGAGTTAGGAAATTTTCAGCTATTATTTCCTCATATACTCTTTCTGCCCCTTTTCCTTTCTCTTCCCCTTCTGGAACTCCCATGACATGTATGTTCTTGCGTTTTGTGTTATCATTCAACTCTCTGTGCCCCTGCTCAATTTTTTCCATTCTTTTCTCTCTCTGTTCTTTTCTCCCTTCAATTTTAGCTGCTCTGTCTTCGGTATCACTTATTCTTTCTTCTATCATTTCGAGTCTGCTGTTGTATGCCTCAAATGTATTTTTGACTTCACCTATTGTGTCTTTCATTCCCATGAACTCCGTTACTTTTCTGTTCAAGATTTCAAATTCTTCTTTGCATTCACTCAATGACTTCTTAATGTCATTTATCTCTTTAACTATATTCTCTTTCATCTCATTAATTTGATTTTGGAAATTTGTGCTTATCTCACTGATTAGTTCTCTCAAATTCTGCATCTCTTCTGGGACTTTGCTGTATTCCTTTTCTTGGGCCATGTCTTCTATTTTCTTAGTATGGCTCGTAATTTTTTGCTGGTGCTTAGGCATCTGGTTAGTTTGTATTTTACTTAGATGCTCTATCTCTTTCTCTTTTATGGGGTTTTAGTGGCAGGAAGTGTGAGTTACCACAGCTCTTTGATTTTTGGCTCAACCTTGATTGTTAGGATTGTTCTTCTGGTTGCTCAAAACTGGGCACTGGACCCAGTAATTGGTTATAGGGTCGTTTCCTAGGGCCTTGGGCAGGGAGGCTATAGAGGCCAGGAAGAGCCTCTCTTACTTATTAATTTTTTATGTGCACTTCCTTGGTCTGCCAGGAGATGGCGCTTGTTGGCAGCTCTCAATTCAATGCCTGATCGGAGTGTATTTGTTGTGACACAGATCAGATCAATGTGATAGAGTTTCCTGTCTGGGGGCTAAAAGCCCTGTGATTCAAACTTTCTGAGACAGTTCTCCAGACTTCTCTCATAGCACCCCCCTTTTCCCAGCTAGGAAATATTTCCACTCCCTTCTGAATCCTCAACAATCAGTCCCTGTTAGTAGAGGATGAGATTGGGAGGTTTGTATATCTTTAGCCCCTTGCAGGCTCTGAGGCAAACAATGGCGCAGCCCCACCCGGCCTGGAAGGGCTCTCGGGACAGGGCAGATCAAACCTGTGAGTCCAAAGCAGGGTCAGCCCCAGGCTCTCTCTCCCCTCTCCCGTGGAGTCCTCAACAATTAGTCCAAGCTAGAAGAGAGGGAGGTTGCGAGGGTCGGATTTCTCCAGTCCTTCCTAGGCTCCCAGGGCAAACCACCGTGTGGAAGGGTCCGTGGGGCTCTGCAGCCCAAATTTCAGGTCAAAACCTGAGTCAGCCTAAGGCTGTGTCCCTCTCTCTCCCCTTTCTGGAAGTGGTAGATCCTTGGAGCCCCCTTTGTCTGTGGTCGCAGGCTCAGAGGCCCCAGAATTCTGAAGAGTGTGGGGGAGGGTGCCAGCAGCTGCAGAAGCTGCTACTTGCAACTCACGGTCCTGTTGTCGCGATTTCCCTTTTCTGTCCCTCTATCCTCTGGGTGGTGTGCAGCCTTCACCTGCTGTCCTAAACCCTAGAAGATCTTTTTCGGGGCTGTTTCAGCTTGTCCTCTAGCTATTTTTCTGGAGAAGAGATTCCCGTGTCTTACTAGTCCACCATCTTCCCGGAAGTCCCTTAATTTACTTTTTTTTTTTTTTTTTTTTTTAAATTTTATTTATTTATTCATTTATCCCCCCCTTGCTGCTTGTGCTCGATGGGTCAGCCAACCATACCGCGCGGGCAGGCTCGCCCTCACCAGGAGGCCTCAGGAACCGAACCCGGGGCCTCCCATATGGTAAACGGGAGCCCTACTGATTGAGCCACAGCCGCTTCCCTTAATTTACTTTTAAACAGCCACATGTGGCTAGTGGCTACCATAATGGACAGCATAGGCCTAGATTATACCAACTTCTCCCTGTACTACCTTGATTATGTTCCTCCAAGAATTAAATATTCAGCTGATTGATTCTCTAAATGGTCTATTTGCATCGGTCTTGTTTTTGAAGCTGGATCATTAGCATAAGGGAAGGAGGGATTTAAAGGTAGGGGGAAAAATCTACTTTAAGGCCCTACAATTGGTATAAATACTGAGCACAGAGGAGATGGATCTCAATAAATTCCTGCTAAAATCAATGCAAGCTCAAAATAGGCAGATGTGGAACGCAAGCCCTGGAGTTCTTAGAACCCTAAGTAGCTGCTGCTCTCTCCACTACTGAGGTATGGGGTGGAGTGTGGATTCCAGGGAAGAAGCTAAGAGCTCTCTTGTTCCAGAAGCCAGTGCTTAGGGCCCAGATGAGGGCAGGCTTTAGCCTAAGCCAAGTACTTAAATGCCTCCAAGGCCTCTATGCAATTTCCTGGAGTCCTTTTCATGCATCTCAGAAATGGCTCACAGTTCTAGAAAATGCCCAGATTTGAGGGATGTAGAGAGATGATTGAAATGCAGCAGCCAGCAGGAGCAGTGGTGTCTCTGGGTGCTAAGTCTCAGATTCCTGAGACTCCGTGGGCTCTCCCTTCCCCTCTCCAAGCCTCGGAAATACTCTCTGAAATACTACGATATTGGGAGTGCTCTGGAGTGCTGCCTGAACAACGGATGCTAAAGGAGAAGAAGCAGGGCCAGCAACCCATTTAACAAGGGCCCTGTTACTGCAGCTTGTCCTTAGGCTCGGCCCACGAGACTAGAGTGCTTGCCATGGGGGGCAGGCAATGAGAGAGGGATCAGCAGGGGCCCTGTCAGCAACAGACAGAGAAGATCCCTTAAGAGAGGAAGCCGGAAAAGAGAAAGGGGCTCATCAGGTTTACCCACAGGCCAAAAAGGGATGTTGGAACAGAAGAAGGTCAAATTGCATGATGAAGATAGGAGTGGGAAGGAGAAGGTATGGGGAGCCTGGACATTGTGTCAAGTAATCTACATGTTAGGTAGTCTGGGAGGTCCTTGCATGGAGTTTGAAGGGGACCTAGTACCTTCCTTTAGGGTGAGGTGGGAGGTGGAGAGGAGTGGAGATACCTGCTATCACCCAGGATGCCCAAGCTGCCACTGGAAGATGCCATTGGATGGGTACGGGCTGGAGGGGACAAGCAGAAAGGTACCTGGATACCCAGGTCCATTACCAATGGCACCCTGGGGATGACAGCAGTCTCACCGAGTCTAGGAGGAGGAAGAAGTCTTTGGGTCTCTAGGCTTTGGTCTGCCATCTGCAGTAGAGCCCAGTCGCCTCCTCCTGTGCCCACACCTGCCCTCCCTCTCACTGAGTCTGGTGAGAAAGCAACCTTGAGCTGGACTCTTTAGGGCCTTGTAACTGTAAACTTTTATCCCAAATAAATACCCTTTTTAAAGGCCAACTGATTTCTGGTACTTTGCATTGACACCCCTTTGGCAGACAAATATACAACCATATCTATATCTCCCACCTGAATCCAGATTTAGGAGACCTGGGTCCTTATTTCTATCAACAGCATTGCCTGGGTATTCTGCAGACACTTCAAATTCAGCATGTCCACAATTAAAACCATCCTCTCCTCTCCTTGAAAGTTGATTCCCTTGCTGTATTTAGGAATATTTAGTCCCATGCTATTCATTTTAAAAGGCAGCTTCTATAAGATGTGCCTTAGTTTGCCTGAGCTGCTATGACAAATACCACACAGTGGGTTGCCTTAAACAGCAGGAATTTATTGCCCTCCAGCTTTGGAGTCAAGAAGGTTTGATGCCTCTCAGGCTTGATAGTGTTCTAGTGCTGGCTTGCCAAAGTACTTGGGGTTCCTTGGCTTGAATCTCTTCCCTCCATCACATGGTGATGGCCTCTCCTTTCTCTTCCAGGTTTCTACTGGCTTCCTGCTTCTGGTGCCTCCTTCTGGCTTTCTCTTTATAAGGCCTCCAAAAACCTGGATTCAGTGCCACCATGTTTCAGTTGGACCACATCTTAACTAAAAATAACGTCTTCAAAAGGTTCTGTTTAACAATGGGTTCACAAGGATATGGGTTAAGATTAAGAACATGTTTAAACTGGGGTACATAATACAACCTAACACAGATGTACACTTGCATTTATTCCCCTTCTTCCTGTTGACAGTTCATGGATTTCTATTTAGGCAAAACCCTCCCCACACAGTTCATGTGCATCTGTGGAAGATGAGGCCAAGCATGGTCCTCGTTTATCAGCATATCCCTTCTTCTAGCTGCAGTATTTGGTTTACATTTAGACAGTACATGACCAAGTTTGAACCAGTGATATGTGAGATGTTTTCTCACTTTTATAAACTCCTTAAACAGCTACTTTTCTCCTGGTAGATATAAAAAAGGTAGCCTGTAGCTCCCAGAATATCTGGCAGCCATCCTGTGACCATGAAGCATGCAGCTTTAGGATGAAGCAGACACCCTAGAAGTCTGAAAAGAAAGAAGAAACTGGGGCTTTGGTGACATTGTTGAATTTCTGGATCAAGCCTAACCTGAGGGCCACCTTACCACTGGGCTTGTCAATAAATTCTTTTTGTGTTTTCAGACTGTTTGAATGAGGTTTTCTATTACTTGAAACCTAAAGCACTCTAAGTGATATAACTAGTAGTAGGTTCTCAAGAACTCTTTGTTGAATTGAACCGACCCCTAAAAATGCACTAATTATGCACTAGCCTTCTGAGAATATAATGCCTCAATCCAGTTAAACTACAAACATCTCATTAAAAAAGCACTTCAGCCATGACTATGATGGTGGAGACCACATATTCTAGAGGTTTCCAGGAATAGTAAGGCCTTGTGAAATACCCCAAATTGCACCATGGGGGATGCTAGTCACTCTGCCTACACGTGAGCCTGGTTCTTTATTTCAATTTCCTTGTCTCTAAACCCAGGTGATAAAACTTACACTTCCTTCTGCTGCCCTGGGGTCATGAAAACACTGGGAAATCAGAAGTATTAAAATTTGTAAGATTTTGTTCTTCAGAGCAAGAAATACAGATGCAAACTGCTATCTATAGAAAGTAGAACTTGGTAATCCCTTCCTCACCTTTGGGGGGGACAATTTTTTCTTGCGAAACTTGTTAAAATTTCTTTCTTTGCAACTTGTTAAAGAGCCCATAGGTTGGCACCTGATAAGGAGAAAACCTCTAATGAGGTGTCAAAAATCACAAGCAACTCTTCTTCAACTCATTATGCCCAAAACAAACTTACCAAGTTATGAAAAAATCTGTAAAATGAGAAGAATAAAGTAGATCAGAGGTTTTAGCATGCCGGTAAATCACAACCCATTTGTAAGGTGTGTTAAATGTTATTTTTGACTAGTAGTTGTCCAAGTATGATGTTTACTGTAATGAACATCTGTTGATTTTGCCCACCCAGGGACCATTCTCCTATCATCTTGTAACAGCTCCTTAATTTTCCTTTAAAGAACACTCCACACCCACTCTTAGTCTACATGGTTCGAGTGAGGCTGACCCCACCTTCATCCCCCAGTCCCCCATTCTGGCTCTAGAGAGACTCGTGGTACAGTCCTAGCCAATCAGCATGTCCCACTGACCTGAACACAGTGACCGATTCAGAGACCGAGAGCAGTGATCTGAAGTCAGTCCAGCCAGACTTACTCCCAGGATTTATGCCAGAACTATTGGGAAAAGAAAGTTTTCTTTCCACGGAGGATGCTAAGCTTTGAGGATATAAGCTTAAGGCTGCCCACCATCATTTGTCACTCATGAAGAGATCCTGCCTGAAAATGATGTCAATACAAAGAAAAGCAGAACAAATAGACAAAGTCCTGATGACACCATTTGAGCCCCTGGATCCGGCCATAACTGAAGTATCTGCTCCCGGATATTCTTTTATGACACAAGCCAATAAATTTCATCTTCTGCTTGATGCAGTTTGGGTTAGGTTTTGTTGCCTATAAGTATCCTGAGTTTACCTTTTTGAAAAATAAATTAGAGTGAAATCAAGGTGACCCTTATAATCACATCTCTCTCACTTACTTGGATTCTGACAAGCTTTCTTGAGTGGGAGAGAATGGGGAAGAGAAAAAACCAGTGCCAGCAATGGCATCCAACCTACAGTTTAGGTATTTCTTGAAGTGAGAGACCAAAATTTGAGTCTACCAAGTTAATATGTCCTGTTTGTGACCAGGATTCGTCTGTGTGCCTTCACAAGATAAAGGTTGAAGACCTCTTTACTGTGTTACTTCTTAGGTTCCTTCCAGCTCTAACATTTCCAGGGTGTGTGAATGCCTTTTTGTCATCAAGGCACATTTCTGTCTACAGCTTTCTGTATTTCCCAAAGCACTTCCTGGCTCAACCTACGGGCACATTTGCTCTTACACCACCCTCAATGGTCAACGGCTTATTATACCACTTTATGGATGGAAAAAAGGAAAGTGGGGAAGGAGGAGTGACTTGCCCTGCCACAGACCAGGGAAAAGTAAGGTTTGCTTATCCTGAGCAGCAGCTCCCCTCCTCCTGTGAGGGTGAAATGAGATCATAAATAGGAAAGCAGAAAGTAAGAAACTCTATCGATGCCAGATGTATTATAAAGCCAAAACTAAGTACAGGGTGACCTCGTTATCACCCCCAGAGGTGCGGATGCTTACGGATCGGGTCTGCTTAATCTCCTGGTAACCTGGGGAGAGAATCTGGGGCTTTTTCCAGCAAGGTTAAGTCTTGCATTTCCTGACATCACTTTCTCCCAAGGGCACCCAACAGGAAGACAAGAGTGACATCCCCTTCATTCTTTAAAAGCAACACCCCTCATTATGTCCAACTCAGGCCAATCCAAACGTCAGAGGGTAACGGCATAGATGTCAGGATTCAAAATTTATAGACAGTGTGGACGTGTGTGATGGTTTGTTTGGGGAAATGGATTCGTCATGTGCAAGATATACGGCACCAGATAAAACATCCTGACAATATTACACACTTGGGGGTGGGGGTGCATGAGCTTATTATTTTGAAAGCACACTGTTATGACATTTTAAAAATTCCAGACGGAATGCTGAGCAGATCCAGAGGCTAACGCGATGCTGGACACTGCAGCTGTGCAGGACTATAAAGCATCATCCATTTTGCATCACAAAGTGCATTTTTAAAATCTTCTTCCCTCTCAAATCATGTAGTTCAGTGCAGGGGCAATGTAATTAAATTTGATGTGGGTATATTTAAAAGAGTATAATATAAAAGTAGTAATAAAGACTCATTTTTAAAAAATTTTTAAATAACACAATTATTTAAAATTTGTCCAAAGTTGCAAAATTTTCAACCTGAGAGCCCAGTGAACTGTAAACTCTGCTTATTCTCTTGCCAGCCGGCCATTGTAAATGGCTGCCATCCCTTGCCAGGGGGAGTCTTGCATCATGAGATTTGTTTGTTTGCTTTTGTTTTTCTGCTTATGTGAGGTCTTATAAAATGCAACTCTGATATAAAATGCAATTTCCCCCATACTCAGCTGCAACATTTTAGAGAGCTTATTATGCATAGGCTTTCACATATTTGCTACTTTAAACCATATACCAGCCCTGAGAAGTAGGTAATACCAGCCCCATTTTAGAGAGGAGAAAATGGGGGCTTCGAGGATGTATGTGACTTGCAGGAGGTTACATAGGTAGCAGGCTGCAGAGCCAGAACTCGCACACACAGCTGCTAAGTCCTCTGCACCACAGCCACCTCATCCCAGAGGAGATGGAGGGCAACACTGCATGCATTCACTGAGCTCCAGGTATGTGCCAGGTACTGGGCTGAAACTCGGTCGATGGCGACAAGAACATACCAGAACAGAGATTTCACAGGGGCAGGCAGAGGCACAAGATACAGGGTCCAAAGTTCCAGGTTGACTCCAGTAGGCTTCAGTGTCAGTGATTTTCATGGCAGTAGGAGACGAGGCTGGGGTACGAATCCCCTTCCCCTGGATAGGAGTGTTGAAGAGCATATGTGGGGCTGAAAGGGCTTCATTTCTAGGTTAGGCTAATTCTTTACCAGAACTTAAAGAGATTCATTGTAAGGACAGAAATAGAAATAAGGAAGCTAGGTCAGCCCATGGTTGGGTGGGTTTCATCTGAGTTCTGTTCTACCGCAGTTGTAAGATCGTCCTCTATTTCTCCCTCACCAATTCCTCAGTTCAGTCTCTCGTACTTGTAAATGATGTGTGTGAGTAATGTGTGTGTGTGCGTGCATGTGTTTGTGCACAACTCAAAAGAAGCCTGATTTTCACATCTGGTCACTGTGGAACAGAATGGAGACTATACAAGCTGAAGAACTCAGGGGGGAAAGAAATCCATGAGAACAGATGCTCCACTGGCAATTCAGAGACATCTTAGGAAACACTTTGGATCCTCATTGGACAAGGAATTTGGGAGTATATTCCAACTGTATCTAGCCCCAGCTAACATCAGGCTGCATACAGAGCAGTAAGGAAAGTCAGTCTGCAGAGAAAGGATTAAGCAGTGACAAGACCAGATTGACTCTGGTATTGATTAAGTAGGCTAAGCTGTGGTGACAAGTATACAGAACTTTATAATTGCTCAAAAACAAGAGAAGTTTTTTTTTTTGCTAACCTAACAGTCTGAAGACAGTTCTTCTCCTTGTGATGACTCAGAAACCCGGACTCTTTCCCTCTTGTGGCTGCACGTTCCCCAGGACCGAGGGCTTCACAGCCAGCAGAAGCAAATGAGAGCAAGAAGGGGGCACACAGCGCCCCGGCCTGCGGCTGGCCTACATACTTGCACCCACATTAACTCACACAGCCACACCTTACTGCATGTGTAGCCCTGGAAGTGTGGTCCAGCTGTGTGTTGAGGAAGAAGAGGAAGTGGATGCTTAGTAAATGGCTGTCAGTTTATTACAGTCCACCCTCTGGACACTCCATGTCCATTTGCACCTTTTCCCATATAAAGACTATACCCATGCCCTCCTCCAGGAAGACAATGTCAAGTCCCAGTCAGTCCCTACATCTAGCTCAAAGTCCAGGACTCTCAAGGACGCCCTGTCTTCTCAATCAAGTCTGTATGTGGCTACAGAGTCCTGCAATCGATTTGCTAAAAGACCCTGCCCCTCTCATACCCACCCACCATAATATGGTGGCACAGGGACTTGATAATTGCAATAAAACTTCCGTTAAAAAAGGGGATGATAGGAAAAACTGAGCAGCCCCTTGGTAAAGAACTGTGATGGCACACTGTTGAGTGGGCAGTGTGAAGACTCTGCCTGGCAGTGGGGAGGGGGGCAGGGGGAGTGCCCTGCTTAGTCCCTTAATCTGCTCTCTGGGTGGAGCTCCTTGCATATTATTTTCTGGGGGCCCTTACTCCACCCTCTGGGATATCCTTACTTGTTCATTATCCTTTACGGCCACTTCTGGAGTGCCCTCCTTGAAGACTGCACAGCCTTATCAGCCCACTTCTGGCTCAAGCAAGTTTAGGCCCAAGAGTAAGGTGACCAATAGAAGATTATTTCATCCAAGCTTGTGATTTCTTTGGTAATACAATTCCCTAAAAAATTTAGTAAGCTTCTTATTAATTTGCTTCCAGTAAATTCCAAAGTCATTAACCACTTTAAAAATTCTTTCCTAGACATAGTTCTAAAACCCAAATTATTTGTTTCCTCATTTCCTTGATTTTCTCTCAATTGCCTTGAGGCCATCTGAACAATAGCCGTGGAGGAAAAAGCTATGCCCTTAAACTGAGCTTTGCTGCAGGGTTGAGAGCCTATATTTAACTGACAATTCTTAAAGGGCTTTTGTTCTCCCAAAGCTTTGTGTTGTTTTTTTTTCCCAGTCTTATTTCTTATGTTTGGGGTCTGGAATCAATAGGCTTTTCCAAATTTGGGGGGTCTCTCCCTTCCCTTTCATTTCTGCCCATAAAGCAGTCAGTTCTTGCCAGGAATCTTATTTTTCTTGCAATACCTTAGGATAAGCATCAAGGAACTTAAAACTCTAACACACAATAGCACCCTGTCTCTTTCTGATGACTTCCTCAGGAACTACACACTCAGTCAACACTTGATCTGTCTTCCAAATGATTGCAAGCAACAGTTTTAACAAATATTTTGTCACTGCATAACATGGATCAGCATTTTTCAGGTGTTCGTTATATTAGCACTCCCCTTCTGATACCAGTTTCTGTATTAAAGATAGGTAAATGGTATAACAAAACTCAAGCACAGTGGAAATTTATTTCCCACTCACATAAAGGTCTGAGGCAGCTATGCTCAGACCCTCCTATCGGGCTTCTTTATCCTGTGGCTCTGCCACTTCCTAGAACTTCTTAATTATCTGCATCCAGCCATGGAAGGTAAAGAGAGTATGAAGGAACATACCTGCTTATTAAAAGCTTTGACCCAGAAAGGGTCTACATCACTTCCACTCATGATCCATTGGCTACATCTCAGGCATGTGGCCATACCCAATTTCAAGGGAAGCTGAGAGAGTAGTCCCTGGCTGGGCAGTCATTTTCCAAAAACAACTCTATAGTACCAGGAGTCTGCAAACTACAGCCTGGGGGCAAATATGGCCCCCACCTGCTTTTATAAATGAAGCTTTATTGCTACACAGCCATACTCATTCATTTACATTTTATCTACAGCTGCTTTCCCACTACAACAGTAGAGTTGAGTAGTTGCAACAGAGATTGTACGTCCCACAAATCCTAAAATATTTATTATCTGGCACCTTTACAGAAAAAGTGCTTTATACTATGGAGGCTGGAACTATTGCAGCCATCTTGCCACCACAAGGGGGAGTCTGGAACTGCTGGAGCCCACCACACAGAGGCTGAAAATGAAGCCGATCAAGCAGAAGGCCAAGGCTAGAGATGGAGAGAAACCAAGTCCTGATGACCGCATTTGAGCATGAAGCCAGCCATTCCCACAGCCAGCCTACTCGTGGGCTTCTTAGTTAGTCCATCAATGCATTTCTTTCTTCACGTAAATCAGTTTGAAGTGGGATTTCTGTCTCAACAAAAAGGGCTCTGATACCCTCTCCTACCCTGGCAATAACAGGCAAGTTGAGGAGTACATGATGCCTGTCTTACACATAAAATACAGTAATGAAACTTCAGTCTCACTTGGCACACTCATGGGCCAGATTTGGCCCTTGGACAAGTGCTGTTGAGTCGTAACCCACATGTGACACCTCCCCAATTTAACCCTGCAAGGTCTTGAGTCGCTGATCACCAGGAGCTTCCTCTGAATATTTCATGTCTCTGTCTGAGTCGATTGAATTTCTCAAAGCAGGTGAGAGTAAAAGGCAGAGGTTCGGTGAGGCAGCTGCCTAATGATGCCTGAGCCCCGGAGACCTGGGATAAAACCTGGCCAAGGAACAAAGGCTGAGATTTTTCAGTTTGGCTTGTCCTGGAAAGGCCCTGTGTCATCTCGAACAATGAAACCTAATAGCAGCTCTCTTCCAGGCCGAGCCCTCGGAGCTCTCTGCAGGTGCACTGGCAAAGCGTGGAAGGGTTGGCAAGGGGCAGTTGCCTTTGTTCCCCCCTCTGCCTCCTCCTTAGAAGTTGCTCATTACAGAGTGAGGCACCGGTGTTGCATAACACGAGCTCAGCCTGGCTCTGCTAGACTACCAGGGAGAGCAAAATATCTAAATGTCTTAAACACACCACAGACTGAGAAACCATAGAAGAAACCCTGAAGACCTTGACAGATGGCAGTGCACTAAGGTCACAGCATGCCCTGGCATTCCTGTGAGGTGCCCCTTATAAAGGCAAACACTTGTTATGTGATAAGAGTCTCCCAGAGTAGGGCCAGCAATTCCAAAGTCTGTATTTCTAATAATATTTGGCATTGAACAAGCAGCCTCCATCCATGGCGCTTTGCAAACATTGGCCATGAGATAACTTTACATACGTGTGCACACGTACAACCCTACTTACTTTTTAAAATCACCCTTGTGAATAAGCAAAGGGTGATTATGCACATTCCCTTTTAATTAACAAACATGTCCTCCTCTAACCACAGGTCTCCTGTGACATGAATAAGAAATACAACACCCAGAGACAGAAATGAGCCCGGCCAGATTTTTTTTAACCCTTTGTAAAAGAATGGGAACACTGTGTCAAGAATGTGGTTTCTGAGCAAAAGTACGTAGGGCAAGAATGTTGTAAGAACTAAAAGGCAGGAGCCCTGCAGGCTCTGAGCATGTTGACAGTCGTGTCTGTACCTAGCTGAGCTCATTCATACCTGTGCAGGTCCTTCTGCATTAATCTGTGAGGTCTCAGGGTTGGAGGCAGATCAGAGGAAAAGTTTAATTCAGGCAAATAAAGAGTAGCCGGAGCCAAAAAAAATAAAGTTTAAGTCGCAGCCATCTAGGAGAGAAACATGTCAAAGCTGGGAATGTAGAGCTGCGGGGTAAGAGAAGTTCATAAACAGAAAAATAAGCCAGAAGCTGAGAAGGTCAGGTCATGAGGTCGAGTACAAGGTAAGTCAGGGCAAATGGTCCAGCTTGAGGTCTGTAACTAACCCTAGAGGCCCAGCGGTCCATTCCAGTATGATGGGGTTTAAAGAAGCCCAAATGAACCAGGCCTTTACCAAGTTCCTTACATCATAGCGATATAGCGCTAGTAGGAATGAGTAATCTAAGAACCAGACAACGGTGAAAACAGACTGTCGGGCCACCCAAAAGAGAGGCAGAATTGGGGCTAGGACTTCGGTCTTCTTACTTCCAGCCGTGCTTTTTCTCAAATTTTGGAGCTAGGCATCCTAAGCCCCAGTGCACCAACACCCATGCTTTCTTTTTTTTTTGACCAAACTTGATCGGGTGTAAAAACAGCCATGTGCCTTTAAATTAGTGCCAGCTAAAGCACATTCTAATCATCAGGCTATATATTTCTTCAGTAACCTCAGGAGGAAGTTAGAGACAGCAGAAACCTAAGGACAGCAACAAAATGCAAGAGTTTCCAAAAGACTGGAAAACATATGTGGACTTGGAGTCTTGCCCTTATGGGTTTTATTTCTGAGTCATCTACATCTAACCAGGGATTGCTTTGGGAATTCTCATTTGCACCGATATTTATCTCTTTGCAAAGCTGAGTTGCATTAAGATGGGTCTGCATATCAAGATAGGTTGTTCACTTTTCCGTTAGGCCTGAAATGGCTAAATCAGCTTGTTTCTGAGGTTTTGTGAGTGAAATAACAACGCATGCTGTGTGGAACCATCTGGCCCCTGCGTAGCATGGATTGTCTGCATCAAAACCCGCCTAGCATCCTCTGAGGTCAGAATCCTCCTATGGCTGGGATGGCTCCAGGAAGTGCTTAGAGCAACAAAAAACTTGGCAAAAATAATCCACAAGAGCATGATGAATGCAAAAACTCTTTCCACTACAGAACAATTACCAGGCAAGCAAGGCTCTTTTCTGTGGGAACCAGGGTGTGCTTGAAGAAATCACCTAGAGACCAAAGCAGAGACATGCTGTTACCACCCTCCTAATTTGGCCCATTTGTATTTCTCAAAAAATCACAGTTTGCAATTTACGTGGGTGTTCCCATGCTGTTTTTCCCCTAGCAGAAATAACAACCATAAAAACCTCCACCCTTCAGTTGAGCAAGTATTTGTCAATTTGAGTGGTATATTTTTGAAGAAAAATTAGTAGCTCATTGAGTACTTATTATGTGCCAAGGCGTATTCTGAGCCGTTTACATGAACAAACTCATTGAATCCTTACAACTTCCCTATGAGGTAGGTACCATTACCTTTCTCATTTTTTAAGTGGGGAAGATGAAATGTCAAGAGTTTAAGTCAGAGAAAGATCAAATTACCTAAACTAGTACATATATCTATGTCACCAATTCTAAGGCAATTTTTTGTCACATTTTATTATCACTGAAATTGGGGTGTACCCTACAATTGATGGCGTTTTAGCATTGAGTCGTAATTGCACTGGCACCTTTCACTTTCTTGACGATGCTTAAAATAATGGTATGTTTTACAGTCAATGACATCTTAGATTTTGTGAGATACAAAAAGTGGAGGAGCCAGGACAAAACCCAGGCAGTCTGGCTCCAGAGTCTGTGTTCTCAGGCCGGGGACATGCGATAAGAGATTCACAGCCACTCCAGTGACAAGGGGAGAGGAAAAAATGGTCTTTGACTTCAGCCAGGAGCTCAGAGAGTGCTGTGAACAAGATTTCCAAGAAGACCACACCACTTACCTAGTTCTTAAATTGGTCATTAAAAAGCAAAACTTTATTTAGCTGGTTTTGAAATGGGAAAAAAGCCAAGGCAGCCTAAGCCAGTTTTTTCAACTTAAAAAAAAAAAAAAAAAAAAACTTCAATGATTTTGATAAATGTAAAACTATTATACTAGTTCCCTCCCTTAGAAATTCTGATATGCTGGCCCTACCCACCCCCCACGCAGAGTGAGAATCTTTGGCCTGAAGCATATCCAAAGATATTCTGTGTACATCAATACACAGGCTATGACCCACCTTCCTCTTATCTTCTCAAGCATAAAAATATTCCCACAGCACTCAACTTAAAATGAAAAATAAAAGAGAGAGGGTGGGTCAAAGGGTGAAGAGGGAGAACTAGGGGTATGTGTGTAAGTGTGTGTGTGTGTGTGTGTGTGTGTTGTTGTTATGGAATTTTTGTTTGCTTTTTGTTTTGTTTTATATTTTGGGTTAGTGGGAAGGAAATCCCTATTTAAAAAGAAAGAAAATCTGTCATTAAACCAATGTAGTATTTCTGGTTAATCTATTAGCAACACATTGATTTCGAAGCCCAGGAAATGGGTGGGAGTTTCTGGAGAATTAATTACCACTCTCCTAACCAAGAACTCACTCAACTCTCTCTTCAGCTGTTTTTGTGGGAAACAAAGGCCATTCCTTGCTACTCACCTGAGTCTCTCTGAGTCTGAAACCCGAGCCTCCACTCATTCCTGGGATTTCGCAATTCCTGCTGCAAACCGTATGTTAGGTTCTAACGGTAAAACCCTATAGTTACAATCGGGAAGGGTGGGGGAGGAAGGATGAGGTCACGAATCTCTGCAGGAGGCAATCACAGCTCTAACTCAAACCTGCTAGGAAAACATGTTCCAATAAATTCAATAGATTGCTTTCATAGCCCTTCGACTTCAACATTTTGTGCTTTTTAGTTCAAAGTGTCTTTCCCTCTCCTCTGTGTCGCCAGTGGTCTCCTTCTAGGCATCTGCAAAAGCTAACGACTAGCCTGTCCGGGCCTGTAACCTGCCTGGATTTTGTTCCCTGCACCTGGAAAGTTCTTTTAATTAGATGCATTTTCATTCCCCTCCTTTCTTTGATGGAAACCCCAAGTACAGAGGGCTTGCCTTTGTACTCACTACCCCGATTGAGGCCCCTTAGGGGCTTGGGTGGTGTCAAGGACCTCACCAAGACTGAGAAAAAGTTGCCCGAGGAATCCGAACCAGAACACCAGAGAATTTGCCTTTGCCACGAGGGTGGGAATGAAGACTCGCCTACATGCCCACTGTGGAAAGGAAGGCGCAGTGACCGATCCAAGCCAGGAGAAATCCATCCCCCAGGGACGAGAATACTGGTCACTGACCCCAGAGAGGACAGCAGGCATGTTTCCTTAAAAATGACTGTCAGAAAACCTTCTTGCATCAGGGTGGTAGAGGAAAAAGAGACCAGGATTTGAAGTCTGGCGGACTTAAGTCTGAATCCTGGCTCTGCCACTAGTTAGCTGTATGGCCTGCAGTGAATTTCCTGCTTTCTCTGATCCTTTCTTTCCTTCTCTATAAAATGAAATTATAATATAGAATAGGATTATTCTGAGAATTAAATTGTATCATGTTTTTACAGTGCTTGGCACACAGAGGCATTGAATAAATGCCCTGCCGCTCTGCAATGCCTCATCCAGATCTTTATGACTTCACAGCTCCAATGAGGGGGTTAGAGCAAGACCTTTGCTTGGAAGGAGCATCTCAAGACAGCAGTCACACTCTGTTTTCTCTTTTCCAACGAAGCTCAGCTCATCCCATTCCCCAGCACATCGCAACTGCTTTTCTCTGGGGCCTAGTGGGCCTCAGAAGTTAGGGCTGTGCTCATTCCACTTGCCCCAACTGGAAAGAGGCATATGGAAGCCTCTGGCCTTGCAGGAACTGTGCTGTGTGGACCGATCTGTGCTAACGTCCTGGACGGCTTACTGCCCTGTACATTCAAAAACAGCTTACACGTATAGCGTCCCCTTGTTCCAGCTCTGCTCCTGTGAATTCATTTTCATAATACGTGCATTTGCGAAGCTACCCGGTCTAGGCCTAGTTCCACTAATCCTTTCTGTGGCCTAGAAGCCTTTGATATCCCCATTCTGCCAATTTGGAAGCCCCACCTGCTCTGGGCAGCCCTGTCTGACTGCCCCAGCACCCGCCGCACCCCCTCTTCTCACCACTCCTCCAACACTGCTAATCAACACCGTGGGGTTTAGCAGGATTGGTCCTCTTGCTGCCTAGTGCTGTAATAGTTTCTCTTGATTTCTCTTGATTGCTAAGTCCCTTGACTAGACAAAATGCAGGACACCTAGTTAAATTGAATTTCAGATAAACAAGGAATAATTTCTTAGTGGAAGTATGTCCCAAGTGTTGCATCTCAGATTTTTCTTTGCTGCATCTGGCAACAATACCTTCCTGCTTCTGCATCTGCCCAGTACCAAGTGCAGAGGCGAGACTTTTGTGGGCCACACAGTAAATAATCACTGATAGCAGCAACGGCAGTAATAATATCTAATGTGCCGAGCACCAGGCACTTACATTTGCCAGATATTGTCCTAAGTGCTTTACATAACCTATGTCAAGGAGAGGGTGCATACACATAAACATGTCGCTGACAACATAGGGCAGAAAAGTGATTTTTAAAAATATGAGATAAAATTCAAAGAACATAAAATTCACCATTTCAATCATTTTAAAGCATGCGATACAATGGCTTTTACTACATTCACAATGTTTTGCGACCATCAGCACTAGCTAATTCTAGAATATTTTCATCACTACCACCCCTCTCCCCAAAGAAACCCCATATCTGTTGGCATTCGTTCCCCACTCCCCCCCACTCCCAGGCCCTGACAACCACTAACCTTCTTTCTGTTTCTATGGATTTGCCTATTCTGGACATTTCAGAGAATGTGGGGTTTTAAAAAAAGGCAATATAGTTTAAAAATTGAGGGGAGGCACTCTGAGCCATGGAGCCCCACTCTGTTACTTACTGTCCAAGTAACCTTGAGTGCTTACCTAATTTCTTCTTATTCTCCTCATTCATAGAATGGTGATACTAATAGCTCCTTCTTCCTGGAGCTGTTTAGGAATTAAATGAGATAGTATACTCAGGATTTAGCATGGTGCCCAGCACATCGTAAATTCTCAGGAAGTGGTAGATGTTGTTTTGGGGATGGTGCCAGTCTTGCTGGCTCTCAGAGAGGGGAGCTTGGCCTGAATGTTCAGTAGAACCTTCAAGGACTGGAAGTCTGACAAGTCAGGGGAGTTTCCCAGGACAGTAGGAAAGTGGGAGGCATTTTTAGGAAATGGCCCATGGACTTATCAGCAACCTGGCTGTTTCAGTTTGCATGGGACTAATTTGAGCTCTCCTTTACCATCAAAAATGCCCTGTAAAGCTGAATAAACTTTAAGTCCTAATAGCTATAAAAACTTTGCTATATTAATTAGAGCCATTTTTAGGTTTAAGAACACAAGTTGAATATTCAGTAATATCGTGGTTTTAAAAAAAGGAAACACTAGGTATGTAGTCCTGACACTTGATTTCGGTCATTGAGTCCCATTTCTAAGATTATCACAACGAGGTAACATTCCCAAGGCACTGAGATATTTATTGAATATGAATCTATCGATTAGCAATGAAGAGAGCTGTGCTCTTTTGGGAATGAACCTTGAGAATCTCCTTCCAAAATTCCTTTTGCCCCCTTCGTACCTGCAGGGGGACTCTGGTACAGAGACATGGGTATAGAGTCAGGACCTTTTGCAGGATCTGGGTTTCCGCTGAGGTTTCTGCTCAGGCTGAGGCTGTGGGAATGAAACCAGAGAGTGTGCCAGATGGCAGGGTGTGGGAAGTCTCGGGCTGGAAAGGGATGGCCAAGATAAACAAGCGACTGGAGGTCTGAAAAATGAATGGATAAACATCCAGACCAAAGTCAACAGATCTGGAGAATCCAACCCTGTCTCTGCTGCCAGGGAGGTTTAACATGTGAGTTCAGTCTCAAACCCTTGAAAGAACTTTTGTGCATCTGATTCTTAAGCATCCCTGCCTTTGGGGGATTTGGGGGAGGCAGGGAGGGTATCATAGTTTCTGTAGCATGCAGGAATTGTGAGATTTTCATCATTATGCCTTTCTGTAAGGTTTCTGCTTTAAAAATCAGTAGATGGTTGGATATTGGTTGATATTAAGAAAGAAATGTAAATTTCTTTAAGTATGATAACAGTATTGTGTTTGTTTTTTAAAAGAATCTTTATTTAGAGATGAAATTATATGTTGTGAATTTGCTTCAAAATAACCCAGGGCTAGGGGCTGGACATTGGCCACAAATTGATAATCATTTAAGCTTGGGGAGCATTGTGTTCTACTCTACTTTCATACACGGTGCTTGAAATTTTCCATAATAAAAAGGTTTAAATAAAAGTGGTCAGAGGTGCATTCAGTTTGTATCATTAAAAAAAGAAACTAAGATCTAACAGAATTCCTGTCTCTTTTTGAGCATAAAACACATTGGCTTCAGGTCTACAAAGAACAAAATCAAAGGGCCAACTGGTAAACTTAAGCCATTGGGAGCTATGGAATAAACCTGAATCTTTCAGAGCAGGATGCCCACTCTTTCCTGTAAATTAACACGTAACACTTATGCATTGCAATTGCTGTTCTCAGTTATCTGGATAACTGGGTTGTATAGACCTAATCTTGGGAGGCAATGAATTCAGAGAGTAGAATTTATGTTGTGAATCCAAGAAATGTGTCAGAGCAGCAGTTAGTGCTTGACTGAGTGGTGGCCCATCTGTAGTTTAGTGGGGTCTTGACACAGACTGGGGCCAAAAGAGGAAACAATTACTTGAAAGTAGGGAGTCTAACAGGCTGACCACAAAGCCCTTGCGGGAGTTCTTCTCTGACTTGAACACATTTCCTCCCAACTTTCTGGTCCAGTGGTTTTTTGTTTTGTTCTGTTTATTTAGCTTGTCTTTTCAATCCCTGATAAATTTGAATTATAGTCACTCTGTGATGTGTGCTATGGAAAAGACAAAAAAAGCCAACTGTTTAGAATCCTTGTTTAAACTGGAATAACTGAGTCAGCTTTGAAAATAATATGTAATCATTTCCTGGCCAGCAAAAGACCCCAAATCCTGTGTGACCAAAGAGGCAGTATTTATGCAACTAAAATGCTTCAACTTGGGTCGCTGTCATTGGAGACTGGACAGAAATACCCTGCTCTTTCTCTAAAGTGTGATTGGCACAGCCATTGGCTAGATAATCTCACTTAGTTTGTAAATGTTGTTAGGAAACCAGCAAATGTCATATCATATTGTTTTTAATGCAGTAAAGAGTCAGATGATACTGCACAGCTTGTACCACGCGGGAAGGCCGTGTGCGGGCCTGGCTGCTCTGCTCGCCAGTCCAAATCAATTATGCTCTAATCAGGGCTGTTTCCGGAACTGGTGGGACCGAGGTTCAGAGTGAAAAGGAAAAATTGCTATTTCTCTCCAGATCCTGTTTGCATCAGCGGACTCCATCTGAGACACATCCTGTTTGACTCCTGGCGTGGTGGGGGAAGGGAACTGTTTTTGTTTGACTTTTGACTGTCACTGATCCCAGGTCCTCTCTCTCTCTCTCTCTTTTTTTTTTTTTTTTTAGGAAGAACTCAGATTAGTATTAAAACTCAGTCATCATTCTTGGTCTGTAAGGATACACAGTCTGGGCTCTTCCTGTTTCTCAAAGTGTGGTCCCTGGAGCGCAAATCCACCCCCAGGGATCCTTGTTTAAAATGCAAATTTCTAGCCCTACCTTAAGACCTGGCCTCTGGAGGCCAGCTCAGGAAGCCGCTAATCTAACAAAGGCCCCAGGTGATTCTGGAGTGCAGTCAAGTTCAAGAATTTGCCACGGTCGGGAACTGCTCAATCCAGGTTCCTAATCTCAGGCTGCTGACTCCAGACAGGCCCAATCCCCTTGTGTATCCTCTAATGGTGGGAAAATTGTTTTGACTTTTCGGCACCTAGAGGTGACCACCAAGGGAGATACCTCTGCTTGTGATCCCAGGAATACTTTAGGACATCACTCCCCTGCACTCTCAGGGGGTTATTTGTGAGAGCTGGAGGGTGAGCCTGCATCACGTGGGCCAGCCCAAAGGCTACTATCAGACAGTAACCAGGTTCTTACTACCCATGTCAAACAGAGAAGAGTAAGGGTAAAGCTAAATTTATTCAAATGATTTTGTGGTTATGTTCATCATATCTTCTAGTGGTATTAAAATATCTTTTCTTCTGAAAGTTTATTTTCAATTTATTTATTTACTTCATATAAAATTCAAAAGGCACAAAAGCCTCCTAGCTTAACTCTATCCCACCCCAGAATTCTCGCACCCAAATCCAGAAGCGGCCAGTGTTACTGATTTCTTATTCTTCAAGAAATACTCTATGTATATAAAAGTGGATACATTTATAGAAACTTATTTTTAATAAAGTAGGTAGCATTCTGCATCGTTTTTTCACTTAACAACATCTTATAGAGATACTTCCATGTTGGTACATTTGGGGAATCTTTTTTTTTAAATTAAGTTATAGTGATGCTATATTGTAGTTGATCATTTTTAAAATTTCCTAAAGACCACACACACGTACACGTACCTGTGCACATGCATACGCACATATTTGGCAACCCTATATGGGTGACCAAAGAAGTTTCTAAATATTTTCTAGCCCGTGAAATCTGAAAGCTGAAGCTAAAACTCCTTGAATAATACAAGGAGTTTTAGAATCAAATGGATCTAAGTTTAAATCCTAATTCTGTCATTTTCTAGCTCTTAGAACTTATCTAAGTTATTAATTCCTCTGAGCCAGTTTCCTCATTTACCAAAAATCTCCCTCCTGAAGTTGTGAGGATTAAATAAATATTGAATATAAAGTACCTGAGGCCTTGAAGCTGATGAATTATCAATCCCTAGGACAAGGCTGTAAAGAGTTGTCAACAGACAAACGCTGCAGAGAGGTTACAAAAGATAAGGGCTGGAGGTGTTCATTGACTTTGGCAGTCAGGAGATTAATGAAGACTCTGCCACAGAGCTCAGCACAGTGTTGTGAGGGTGGGAGGGGTGGCACGTGGCTGGCTGGGGTGGAAGACACACATCACTATTGAAGCTGTGGACTATGTGGCCCAGCCACCACGCAGGCAGGGGTTGTGGTCAAAGAAATACTCTCTGGCTCCCCCCAAAAAAATTCAGACCTCTTGTCTTTTATCTGCATTTTCTGAACACCACAAAGGGGGGAATATACTGAGTAGAGTGGTATTTCTTTGAATCCTGTTTCTTTCTCACGTACTTCCCTCATAGTCTGCTGTTTTTCTTGTGCTTCTTTCACAAAAACTGCCATCACCCCCCACCCCACCCGCCCCCAAATCGCCTCCAGAAGTTCTTTCCCACTGGTTAATATGCCTCTTCCTCATCTACCTCTTCTGATTCTGTATCAAGAAAGCCCAAAGAACCATTAGCCTGGCAATTCTTCTCAGAGGGCAGAAACAATTCACAAATACACAGGCTGGGAGGTTCATGTTTCTCAAAGTGTGGTTCCTGGTATCAGAACCCCAGAACTCTTGTTTAAAATGCAGATTTCTGGCCCCATCTTGATACAGTCCCTGGAGGAGGATGGGAATCCACTGTCTTACCCTTTGGCTGTCAAGAGGGGATAAAAGGGTGTGACTCCCACCGAGTAATGTCCCTACACAAGTGAATGATTGTTTGGCTTAAACAAAACCAAACTTAAACCAAGCCAAGCCCCAGCTAGCCTGCAGAGACCCATGGGCTGTGCCCAAGTGTGTAACTGAGCAGAACCACAAGGCGGCCGTGAGCTTGTGGGTGCCACAGCAGACAGTGTTGTGCACCTACCAGGAACGAGGTGATCTCAGGCACCTTGCTGGAGCAGAGCATCCTAGAGCCTCTCCGGTAACCTTGTGAAGGCAGGCAGGTGCTCTGTCTGCGTGGAGAGCTGGCATTCTTAGCCCCTGAACCACACACAAATGTCATAGCTCACTACCCTTTTACATTTCTGGGTAAGCCATCCATGGCCAAGGCCCAAACGGAACGTGCTGGGAGAATTCCAGGCATCGGGCCGAGCATCCCAAGGTGGAGTACATGACGAGCGAAAGACAGGAATCCAGAGGACAGAACCGGTTGCTTTGCTCAGAATGCATTCCAAGCTCCTCAGAATAGAGGCTGCTCCCAGCCCCTCCTCCCTGCCCTCTTCTCCAGGAAAAATTAAAGCCCAATTTAACAAAGCAGAAAGATGGAGGATTTGACCTTCTGTTAAACATGGTTGTTTTCAAAATGATACCCCAATTCACTTAATGATACAAGGCAAATAATTGAGTTCACGTGTTTCACCAATTCAAATGAAAGAGGAGTGCCTAGCTGAATAAGTAACAACCACCCAGAGAAACTCCAACTAGGAGAGGCAAGATGTGCGGGTCAGGGAGCTGCTGAGAGCTCAGGCTGACGATTTGACAGACCGTGTCACATCCTGCCTCCATCCATTTTTATCTATGTGTCTGTGGGCAAGTTGCTTAATCACTCCGAACTACAGTTTTCTTATCTGTCAAGTGAGGACAATATTCATACCTCCTTCAGAATGCTGCTATGATCTTGTGTGTAGGGCACTTGGCCAGAGGCCAATCAGATTGTGAGCTCAATAAATAGTTTCTGGGAGGCGGCTGTGGCTCAATCAGTGGGGCTCCCGTTTACCATATGGGAGGCCCCGGGTTCGGTTCCCGGGGCCTCATGGTGGGGGCGGGCCCGCCCGCACGGCATGGTTGGCTGACCCAGGGAGCACAGGCAGCAAGGGGGGGATAAATGAATAAATAAATAAAATCTTAAAAAATAAATAAATAAATAGTTTCTATTGTTTCTACTAGGGATTCTTTCTTGCTTTTTTTTTAAGATTTATTTTATTTATTCCCTCCCCACTCATTGTTTGTGCTCACCGTCTGCTCTCTGTGTCCATTTGCTGTGTGCTCTCTGTGTCTGATCTTCTCTTTAGGAGGCACCAGGAACTGAACCTGGGACCTCCGATGTGGGAGAGAGGCACTCAATCACTTGAGCCACCTCAGCTCCCTGCTTTGTGTGTCTTTCATTGTCTTTCCTCTTTGTGTCTCTTGTTGCATCAGTTTGCTGCGCCTGCCCACCACGCCAGCTTGCTGTCTTGCTCATCTTCTCTAGGAGGCACCAGGAACCAAACCCAGGACCTCCCACATGGTAGGCAGGAGCTCAATCACTTGAGCCACATCCGCTTCCCATAGGGATTCTTGAAGAATCAGATTTCATGAATGTGCAAATTTTTTTTGAAATAAACTTCTTTATTTTGGAATAATTTTACATTTACAAAAAAAGTTGCAAAGATTTAGAGAGTTCCCGTATACCCCTCACCCAGTTTTTCCTAATGTTAATACCTTACATTACCATGGTTCTTTTGTCAAAACTAATAAAACAACATTGACACATTACTATTAATTAAATTCAACACTTTATTCAGAATCCGCCAGTTTTTCCACTAATGTCCTTTTTCTGTTCCAGATCTAATCCAGACTACCACATAGCATTTAGAAAAATGTTTTTTAATTAACAAAACAATCAACATTATTAATCAATCAATTAGTGACTCCATTATCAAAATCTAAATGTGCTTTCTAAAGTACTTGAGAGGTCTTAAAAATTGTTTATTTGCCTAAGACATTTTTTTTGCAAACTTGTTGACTTATTAATTGCCATAGTAAATAAATCCTTTTTGCATGGTTAGTGAAATAGTCAAATACAGGTTAGCATATGCCTGAGTTATCATAATATTCAATTTATACAGATTAGAAGTTAATATGATTTTTCTGTATACAGAATGATGTTCTACAAAAAGGTACAGTATCTGGCACTTAATAGGTGTTAAGAACAAAAAAAATTGTGTATTGCTCAGCTGAATGTAAAAGGGAGTTCAGATCGCCTGACAGCTTGATCCCCTTGCAAGCACTGCTAGGTATATTTTGCCATGGGCTGGGTCTTGTTTTGAATGCTCTCTTAGAGCTTGACTTTGCCTTTGCATGTAGAACCTGTTTGCACAAGACTATACAGAATCTGAGCAAATAAAACTTACTGTTTAGCAAACCATGAATATGTCTGCCCTCCTTTACTCAGCAAGAATTGTCCCTTGGGGGGATCAATTTTGATGTTGAAAATAAATCACTTTTACTGTTATCTCTGAAGAATAAAAATATTCATGCATGTGAAGGATGGTTGTGGCTGCTGATGTTTGTAACAAACAGTATTAACCAGAGAGGATGAAAACACCAGAGTGATGCTGACAATGAAAAATACAGAGATAAGGGTGCTCAGACACCTAGCGCTTCATGGTGTGGCCAGGTGGGTCTGTCTGTAGACAGGCTAGGACCTTAGGGGTAAGTTACTATAAGGTAGGTCTAGTGAGGGTGTAGCTCCCTTCACCAGTGTGGAATGCAGCATTCCTTCCAGATCATTCATTTAATCATTATTCTATTCAACTTAAAATACCTATCAAATGGTGCAGCCACTCTGGAAAACAGTTTGGGGATTCATCAAAAAGTTAAACATAGAATTACCATATGACCCGGCATTCCCACTTCTAGGTATATAACCAAAAGAATTGAAATCAGGAACTTGATCAGATATTTGTACACCAGTGGTCATAGCAGCATTACTCGCAATAGCCAAAAGGTGGAAGCAACCCATGTCCATCAATAGATGAATGGCTAAACAAAATATGGTATATTCATACAATGGACTATTATTCAGTCATAAAAAGGAATGAAATTCTGATACATGCTAAACATGGATGAACCTTGAAATCATTATGTAAGTGAAATAAGCCAGCCACACACAAATAAGGGGCAAACATTGTATGGCTCCACTTACATGAAATATCTAGAATAAGCAAATTCATAGAGACAGAAGTAGATGAGAGATTACCAGGCTCTGGGGGAGGGCAGGGGTATGGTGATTGGGCAGTTGCTGCTTAATGGGTGCAGAGTTTCTGTTTGGGGTGATGAAAAAGTTTTGGTAATGGGTGGTGGTGATGATTGCACAACATTATAAATGTGATTAATTCCACTGAATTGTACACTTAAAAATAGCTAAAATGGCAAATTTTATGATATATATATATGTACACACACACCACAATTAGAAAACAAAAAGAAAATACCTATCAATGGATAACTGTAAACCATTGTTGGGAAAAACACCACTCACAGGGACATGGAGACTGATGATTGCAGGCAGAAAGTTTATTGGGAAGATCTCCCAACAGAGGGGGTTTGAAGAATAGACTTCAGCTCGTCCCTGGAAAGGAGGGATTTGAATTTATATGGTACATTCCTAGGCGGGGAAATGATAGTCGGTGGGAGGAGGTCAAGGGTTTGAGTAAGGTTTGGGGGCCAATAGGAAGCCCTAGAGGTGAAAAATTTTCCCTTGTACAGCTAGAGGATAGTGAGCTGGGGAGTTATGTGTCCTTGGAGTGCTGGAGGGGCTGGTGGGGCCTTGGTCTGGACAGGGGAAGTTCTAGCTCACTTTCAACCTTTGGGGAAGTGCCGTGCTTTAAGATACATAGGCTTAAGGGGGGGCTTGTCCTTCCTTAAAGCATGTCAGGGGAATTGAGTCACAGCTTGTTAATTATTGCAAACCTAGAGAAGGGGAACCTCTAACAACCATCTTCTAGATCCTTGCTCCTCTGAGTGTGGCTTCTGGAACATTCATTTTACCTGGGAGTTTGTTAGAAACGTAACATTTCAAGCCTTACCCCGTTATTCTAAATCAGAATCTGCATTTTAACAAGTCTTGCATTTTAACAAGTACATTACAGTTTTTGTTGTTTTAATCTGCATCATCTTTTTCTTTCTTTTTTTTTTTTTTTTGGTGCGTCTTTTCACCGCACAGAATCCTGTACCTCTCCATGCCACAGGGGGGGCCTGTGCCTCCCTGCACCGTGCAGGTCTGGGACAGCTTTTTTTCTTTTTTTACCAGGACGTCCCAGGGATCAAACCGGGTCCTCCATATGGTAAACAGGAGCTCAATTGCATGAGCCACAGCCGCTTCCTACATTAACATTTGAGAAGCACTGCACCAGGTCACAGGTGTGAGGACCAGGAGCCTATCAAGAGACAAATGATACATTCAAATGGAGAATTTATTGAAGGGACTAATGACAAAATTTGAGGCAAAGCTAAGCTACACCAATGAAGAATAGTGAAGCTCCCTGGCACTAGTAATAGCAGGAAGTTGTTACCATCTTTGGTAGTTTGAGGCTTTTATCCACCCCAGAAAAATCATGTCCTTAGAGCTAGTCCATTCCTGTGGGTGTGAACCTATGCAGGTGGGAACTTTTGATTACATTACCTCAGTTGGGGCATGAGTAAATGGGATGAGCACAAAGAGGCAGAAAGAGAGAAAGCCACTGAAGACAGAAGCTGAAAGCAATGAAACCAAGAGAGAAGGGAGAGACCAGCAGACACCTCCATGTGCCTTGCCATATGACAGAGGAGTCTAGTATCACCAGCAGCCAGTCTTTGGGGAAAAAGCATTGTCTGATGATGCCTTGGTTTGGGCATTTTTCACAGCTTCAGAACTGTAATCTTGCAAGCAAATAAATCCTTATTGTAAAAGCCAACCCATTTCTGGTACACTGTATTTCAGCAGTCTAGCAGACTAAAACCCGTCTCAGCGAGAGCTGTAGCTGTAGGAGAAGGCTGTTCAATAGGACCAATACCTCTACATGGGTAGAGGAATGTAGCCATTACCAAACTGTGCCTTGGCAAGAGGCAAGTTAGGGGAATAAATACCCAAACCTTCTCTCCTTTTACCTTCAATTGTCCTGTCAGTGCCTCCCAACCCAATGCGAAGCCAGAGGGCAAGAGGAACCATTTGGTGCAATCTGTAAAGGGCAGGTGCCAGGGCATGGGACAAGTAGGGAAAGGCTGGAGCCCATTTCTAGTAGGGCCAACAGGGAATATCCACCACAACACAAAACATGGCCTCTGCTTTCCAAAAATGTGGTCTCTAGAAGACTTCATGTACGTGTGATTTGGAGGTAATGATAGCTCCTTATTGTTCCAACTTAAACAAAAACTAAATTTTCAAAGTGGCTTTGAATTTGATATTTTAGGATTCTCCTAGATCACTCTTTAACAAGCCAACAATATTTTGGAGCAACTATTATGTAAAAGGCCCTCAGCTAGGTACTGTGAGGGAAACAAATGATCCCTGCTTTCAAGAAGTTGGCAATTTCAGGTAATCAATGCTTTCTATATAAAAAACTTTGCAGAAGTTAAAACATATGTTCACACAAAAACTTGTACATGAATGTTCGTGGCAGCATTATTCATAGCAACCAAAAGTTCATCAACTGATAAATGGATAAACAAAATGTGATATATTCATACATGGAATAGTATTCAACCATAAAAGAAATCAAGTACTGATACCTGCTACAACATAGATGAATCTGGAAAACATTACATTAAGTGAAAGAAGCTGGATACAAAAGGCCATATATGATAATGTGATTCCATTTATATGATATGTCCAAGTATATGGAGACAGAAAGTGGATTAGGGGTTGCTTAGGGCTGAGGAAGGAATGGAGCTTACTGGTTGGTAGGTAAAGGGAATGGGATTTCTTTCAGAGGTGATGAAAATATTCTAGAATCAGTTATGGTGACAGGCTACTCTGTGAATGTAAACACTTTGAAGTATATACTTAAATTGATTAATTGTATGGTATATGAATTATATCTCAATAAAGCTGTTGCAAAAAACCCAAAAGAAAACAAAACAAAGCATTGTTGGAAAACTCAATTAATCAGCCAGAATCCCGTTGAAGCAGTACATGGAGTTGAGGGTCTGGCACCAGAACCTCCAACCTGGCATGTAGTGACTTGTGGAACTGCTCACACACTGCCGGACTCTCCGTTTCTTCCTCTGAGTTACCTTCCTCAAAGAGTTGTTGGGGTGGCATTGGTGAGGGTTGAATGAGTTAGCACGTGAAAAGTATTTTCAGCGGTGCCTGGCACCTTGTCAACCCTGTACGTGCTAGTTATTGGAAGCCAAGAAAGAACCATGTTCCCAGAGGCAGAAGGACTAAAAAGCAGAGGATCAGGTCCATGACATAAAGTTTCCCTTTAAATATATGTATTTAAGTAAGTCAATTAAAGGAGAAAAGCAGTGGGTCAATAATCATACAGGTGGCACAAGGATAAGGAGGTATTCAAACAAGGAAGTTTGAGAAACCTTGATCCGAGTTGCTTTGGGCCTATAGACTCCATGCAATGCCTCTTCTCAGTATCATTAGAGGATTAAAAGACTTTCTAAGGGGACAAGTTCCAACAAAGCTTTCTGGTTTAGAGGGAAATAAAATAGAAGCGTAAACGCGGAAGTGCTTGGAAGAAATTGTTGGTTGTGTATTCAAAACTAACTAAAGGAGTTCTAAATACGTATGGGGCTGCAGCTACGCGGGTAGCAAGTGTGCTAAGCAGCTGTGCCAGCAGACGTCCTGTGCATATCTGAGGACCCATTCAGCTCTTAAGAAGTTGTTTAGTTACCTCTTTGTCAGGATTTCCAAAATTGCATGCTCCTTTTGTTAGCTCCAGCACTGGTTTCTCTTTGCTTTTTGATGAACTTTTGACCTAAATTGCATTTCCAATCTCCAGTCATTTATTGAGAGGTCGTTAGAGACTGGTGAAGCACACACATTCATAGACTACATTTTCAGACCATTTGAATTACAGAAGGAATCAATTTGACAAGTTATTGGATTAAAACCCAGAGAAGAGAGAGATGGGTTTTATTGTTAGCTGTTGGCATGACAACTTGATATGCTAGAGAGTAATATGTGCCGAGTTCACGACGTTGGAGACTCTGACAAGTTCAAGGCTGGGGCTTTGCCTCTAAAGCTTGTTGCCAAGGTAATGCAACATAAGGCCAGAGTCCACCGAAATGAATACCTCTGACAGCTCATGCCAGCAAGAGCTATCTGATTAAAGGGGATCTTGCTTTAAAAAGAAACAGTATTTTAGCAAGAGCAGGAGGAGAATGCAAACGTGGGATATTAAAATGTGGGCAACAGAAAATCTGAAAGGAGAGTGGCCAGTGGATGCCAAGACGTAACTAAATAAAGGGGTCTGTTTTATTAGCAAGTGGTTGACGATGTGTGAAGGTCTCCAGGCAGGGATTCCAGACTGCCAGGCCATTTTGTAAGCAAAATGATACTGCCCCAATTTGGTTCCCTGGCTCAAGTTCAGCAGAAAGATTTTGCTTGATTGGTGTCTGCTGTTTCCAACCTCCCCACTTACTGCAGACATTTAATTTCACAGATTTTCTTCTCTGATAATCCATTAAATAAAATGGTTTCTGCAGGACTTTATAGGTCACACATATTTTCCAAGACACAAAGGGATCTACAAAAAATCTCAGCCCCAAAGAAGGGGCTACCAAAATGCCACTGCCTGCATATTCTTAAAATCAGAAACTATAATACAAGTTACCAGAGGCTGGGTAGGGGTGGGGAATGGGGAGTTAATGCCTAATTTGTACAGAGTTTCTGTTTGGGGTTATGGAAAATTTTTGGTAATGGATGGTGGTGATGGTAGCACAACCTTGTCAGTATAGTTACCACTGAATTATATGTTTGAAAGTGAGAAAAATGGAAAATTTTAGGTTGTATGTGTGTTACCAGAATTTTTTTTTAAAAAAAACTATAGAATTGTACAATATAAGGAGTGAACCCTAATGTAAATTATGGACTATAATGAGTAGTATAATTATAATAGTGTTTCATCAATGATAACAAAGCTACCACACTCCTGCAAAATGTTAATAATAGGAAAAACTGTCGGGGAGTGGGCATATGGAAATTCTGTGCCATTTGCTTGATTTTTCTGTAAACTTACAACTGCTCTAATAAAAACAACAACAAAAAACAGCCACAATGGGGAGAAAAAACCTGCCACTGCCTTCATACACTAAAGTGGCCTTTTAGATGTTCGTGTGATTTGTGTCTCAGTGATTTGTTAGTGGATCATTTGCTGGATAATATTCTTAGGATCATGTCATCAGGGATCCTAGTTTCCTAGCTTTATGTGCCAGTTTATGTAAGATTTGCTTGTGATGAAACTGTGGTCCATGGAGGCTCTTGAGCAATAAGAATGGAGAAGAACAAATCCTCAGTACATGACATTTCCCATAGGGATTTGACCCAGGCTGCTCATGAGCTGTCTGACCTTTATACTTCCAGGAATTTAATGAGGCTATTCAGTAAATGGGGACGTTTGGGTAAGAGGGTATAAGGAGGAATTTGAGAGGAATTCAGAATCCCAGGTTAGCAGTTCTCATTTGAAGTTCCTATGAATTCGGATCGGAGTATTATTTCACAAGCACCCTATTCATATCCTCCTATGCTTTTCCCACCCTATTCAAGTAGTTTATACAGCATAAGCTCTAATGGAAAGTATATTGACCTTGGGATTACTGACAAAATTCCAACTCATGCCTCTGCAAATGATTGATGAGTAACTTTGACAAAGTATGTAACATGTCTGGTCTCAGTTTTTTAAACTACACCACAAGGTGGATTATCCTAGCTCTTCCCCTGGAACTACTTAGTAGTTCTCTACCTGGAATATACAGCCAAATCACAGGAAGAACTTTTTAGAAATACAGATTTTCTGGGCACAACCCCAACCTCTACTAAGTCAGAATTTGTGCTTTTCAAGAATTCCACACGTGATTCGGATTTGCATCTACCCTCCTTCTATTTTCTGGTTACCTGTATTCTGGTTATTAACTCCATGAGTTTACACAATATATTTAGTTCATAATAGTGCAATCATACAGTATTTGTCCTGCTTCACTCAATAAAATGTCCTCCAGGTTCATCCATGTTGTCATATGCTTCACAACTTCTTTTCTTCTTACAGCTGCAAAATATTCCATCATATTTTTTTAAAGATTTATTTATTTATTTATTTCCCCTCCTCCCCCCTCATTATTTTTGTGCTCACCGTCTGCTCTCTGTGTGTTCTTCTGGGTCTGCTTGTCTTCTCTTTAGGCAGCACAGGGAACCAATCCTGGGACCTTCCAGAGAGGAAGAGAGACACTCAATCTCTTGTGCCACTCAGCTCCCTGGTCTGCTCTGTCTCTTATTGTCTCTCCTCTGTGTCTCTTTTTGTTGCATCATCTTGCTGTGCCGTCTCTCTGTGTGGGCCACCTTGCCTTTCACCAGGAGGCCCCGGGAATCGAACCCTGGACCTCCTTTATGGTAGACAAGAGCCCAATCGCTTGAGCCACATCTGTTTCCCTCCATCATGTGTTTACACCACAATTTGTTTATCCATTCATCAGTTGATGGACATCTGGGTGGTTTCTATCTTTTGGCAATTGTGAATAACACTGCTATGAACATCAGTGTGCAGACATCTGTTTGTGTCACTGCTGTCAGTTCTTCTGAGTGTATACCTAGTAGTGATATTGCTGAGTTACATGGCAAGTCTATATTCAAATTCCTTAGGAACTGCCAAACAGTCCTCCACAGTGGCTGTACCATTCTACATTCCCACCAACAGTGAATAAGTATTCCTATCCCTCCATATCCTCTCCAACATTTACAGTTTTCTGTCTTTTTAAGTGGCCATTCTAATAGGTGTGAAATGATATATCATTGTAGCTTTCATTTGCATTTCCCTAATTGCTAGCAATGTTGAACATTATTTCATGTTTTGTTTTGTTTTTGCCATTTCTATTTCTTCTTCTTTTTTTTTTTTTTTACCGGGAGGTCCCGGGGATCGAACCCGCGTCCCTCCATATGGGAGACGGATGCCCAACCAGTTGAGCCACATCCGACCCCTGTATTTCTTCTTTGGACAAATGTCTATTCTGGTCTTTTGATCATTTTTTAATCAGGTCATTTGTCTTTTTATTGTTGAGTTGTAGCATCTCTTTATAAATTATGGATATTAAACCCTTGTAGGATATGGGATTTCCAAATTTTTTCTCCCATTG
The DNA here is from genome assembly GCA_026826555.1 of Tolypeutes matacus. Classification (NCBI taxonomy): domain Eukaryota; kingdom Metazoa; phylum Chordata; class Mammalia; order Cingulata; family Chlamyphoridae; genus Tolypeutes; species Tolypeutes matacus. The sequence continues at coordinate 2,977,081 of JAKSZT010053836.1, forward strand.
AGTCAGTTGCCTTTTCACCCTTTTGACAAAGTCCTTTGAGGTGCAAAAGTGTTTAATTTTGAGGAGGTCACATTTATCTATTTTTTCTTTAAAGTACAAGAAACCACCGCCTAACACAAGGTCTTGAAGATGTTTCCATACCTTTTCTTCTAGTAGTTTTATGGTCCTAGAATTTATATTTAGGTCTTTGATCCATTTTGAGTTGATTCTTGTGTAGGGAGTAAGATCGGAGTCCTCTTTCATTCTTTTGGTTATGGATATCCAGTTCTCCCAGCATCCTTAGGTGATTCTTGAACCCAGTCAAGTTTGAGAACCACTGGCCTAGATCAACATTTGTAGGTTACCATTGCTGGGAATGAGGATGGGAAGAACATCTTCGGAGTCAAGGGAACCAATGCTGTTTTCCTGAATTAGACTTTGGATGCTGCCTCGTATGGAATTTTCAGACAAGTGGCTAATGGATGATTTGCACAAGGCACAGGTTTTGCCCAGGAATAGCTGGTGGTTGTCTTTCATGGAGGGGAGCCAGCAAACTGACAGCATGAATTTTCCCACCCAGATCTCATTTCCCGTCAAGAGGCTCCAACCTGTTGGTGGCAGGGCTCTAGCACTGGCCTGGAATTTGATGTTTTTCTTTTCCAATATCAAAATGCCAGGCAGGGGAAGTGGATGTGTATCAAGTGATTGGGCCCCTGCCTACCACATGGGAGATCCCTGGTTTGGTTCCCAGTGCCTCCTAAAGAAACAAGGAAGAAGAATAGACACAGCAAGTGTAAACAAGGGGGTAGGGATAAATAAATAAAATAAATCTTTGAAAAAAAAATGCCAAGGTGGCTCCACATCAATGCACACAGTGTCCTACCTCACAATGACAAGGACAGAGGCAGGGAGGGGACTGTTTGGAATGCGGTTTGACCCCATTTGGGCTTTGTGTTGGGCTGAAACTTGCAGGCTTTTGCAAGAGTTGATTGTGGTGTCTTTTTCAGATGGGCAAAGAAAAGGAGGCCAAGAGTCTAGCCCAGAGAGGTTGGAGATTGGTACTCTGGAAGGAGAACTCCATGACAAGTCTGTTTTGTGTTTTTTGTGTGTGTTTTTTTGTTTTTGTTTTGTTTTTAGTGCTTTCTCTTCCATTATTAGATCCAGTCCAGGATCATGTATTGCATTTAGTTGCTATTGTCTCCTTAAGTCTCTCTCTCTCTCTCTCTCTCTCTCTCTAAATTGTTTTAAATTGTGGAAACATATACAACATGAACTTTCCCATCTCAGTCACTCTCAAGTATACAACACATTGGGATTAAACACACTCACAGTTTTGTACTACCCTTACCACCATCTGTTAATAGAATTTTCTCATTAACCCAAACAGAAACTGCAACCATTATGCATTAAATCCCCATTTTCCCTGCCCACCCAATCTGTATTCTATCCTCTGTGTCTTTATGTAGAATTTGCATATTCTAGCTATTTTATATAAATGGCATCATACAATATCCATCCCTTTGTGTCTGACTTTTTTTTTTCACTCAACATGATGTCTTCAAGATTCATCTATATAGTAGCATGTATCAGAATTTCATTCCTTTTTAGGGCTGAATAATATTCCATTGTATGTATCTAACACACTTTGTTTTTCCATTCATCTGCTGAAGGACATTTGGGTTGCTTCTACCTTTCCATGATGATTTTTTTAATTGTTCTTCAGGAATTGAAACATTTTTTATGTGAAGTTTATTGAGGTATAATTTATATATGGCAACTTTCACCCATTTTGAGTGTACAGTCAATGAGTTTTGGATGGTAGCTATGCTCACCATCATACTACCAATGCCAGCTTGATGAGCTTCGACTAATGTATGCATTCAGGCAACCAACATCAAATTAATATACAGCATCTGATTTCTGGCTGTATTCCAAAACGGCATCGCAATGGAATCTTACAAGATGTTATTGCTCATGTCAGTAGTTCTTTCCTTTTTATTTCTAAGTAGTATTGTATTGTACTGATCTTTGACACTTTGTATACTGATTCACCAGCTGATGTACATTTGTGTTATTTACACTTTGGGGCAGGAATTGAAATTTAAATGAGCACTAATTCGATAAGAATTTATTGAACACATACATAAGTAGACTCTGGAAAATGAGATAGGTTTTACTTAAGGCCTCTGATAAAAATAATAATCCAAACTGGAGATTCAAATTAATTCTTACCTAAAGAAGAATGCTCATCGGTGGTCTTGGAAACAAAGGTGAAGGAAGAAGAAAAATATATTTTTAAAAAAAAGGTGAAGGAAGAGAATGCCATCAAATAGTGTTGGTGGGGTGATTAGAAAAGCATTTTATGCCCTTTGAAAGTCCACACTAAGACACATGAGGGCGCTCTAACCAGCCAGCATTGGCAGAAAGTTTTTTCAGGATAACAGGTTGTTTTTTAATTTATTGGAATGCTTTGTTGGAAACCCTGGTGAATTCTAGCTCCCACTCTTGGTCTTATTGACCACTCTTGGATGACAGAAAAGAATTTGGCATCGAGTGGATTTGTCTTTGACTAGTGCAAGGAGGTTTATTGTACCCAACCACAGTTTTATGGTGAGGCGCCAGTCTGCTTTCTACTTAAACTTACATGGAAGGGCCTCCAAAGGAACACTAGATTAGAATACCTCATAAATCACTAGAAGAACGAGGATTGTCCCTAAAGTTCCTTTTTTATTGTTCTTGTTTTCAAGCCTTCCCGGAATGTAATACACAAGTGTTAAAAAGTAATTTCTGGGCAACAAATTAGAAGGACTTGTGAGCCAGTCTTTTCACATGGGTCAACAATTAGGCTGGTTGAGAGTTGTTCATTCTTGTCAAAGGAACCACTGTGAGTCCTACAGATGAAAGCTGGCTTTACAGCAGAAGAGTGGGGCAAGGGCAGGTTTACTTGGTTTGGCTTCTGAATGACTGTTCAAAACAAAGAACACCCTCCTTCCCCCACCAAAATAAAGTTCTGGATACATTCAAAATGTTTCAAAAAATCAATGACTCATTTGTTATGGAGTAACCAAGTACAAAATAAAAGATACTTCATAAAAATTGCATTAGACTTTGGGGTCAGGGAAAGGGAAAAGCAGTTGTAATACAGGGGATTTTTCGGGACTTGGGAATTATCCTGAGAGACATTGCAACAACAGACAGAAGCCGTTTTATATCATCATATAACATGCAGAACTGTGTGGGAGAGAGTGTGGTCTACAATGTGAACTGTGGTCCATGCTTAGTGGCAAAGCCCCAGGATGTGTATATCCATTGCAGGTGATGTGCCACACTAATGAAGGATGTTTATGTGGGAGGTTGTTGGAGGTGTGGGATGTGTGGGAAGTGAGGTATGGGAACTCCTATAATTTTTGTGTAACATTTATGTAATCTAAGTATCTTTTAAAAATTAAAAAAATATATATTAAAAAAAATTTAAATTGCATTAGAATGCTCTGATGGGACTCTAAATGGATTGAATGCTGGGGGTGCATGATCTTTATGCAAAGTGTACAAAGTCTTAGGGAGCCCTTGCTTAGGTGAAAGGTTTAATTTCATCCTTCTCAAGGATGTCTCTGAAAAGGTTTTCTACAATTGACAGAAGAAAACCCTCACTTGAAGAAAGAAGTCTTTTACTTAGTCAAACCTACCCAACCTAAAATATGACTGATTGTTTCAAGCAGAAATTTATCTTGCTCTACTGTATCTAAATTATATAAGTGTGGCCCTAAAATTAGGAAGAAGCAGTTTCATCCTCCACTGCCCCTGCTTGGCACCACTCAGCAGGACCATCCTGTTGTCACCCCACATTTGGATAAAGTTCGGAACCACTCATCCAGACCTGGGCCCTTCACATAGTCCGACTCTGGACCCTCCCAATCACCCCAGGATCCAAAGTTCATCAGCTCTATGAGTATGGTGATTAAAAGCATGGACCAATGAACTGTTGATAGGTATGTGATCTTGAGCTAGTTACCTAACCTCTCTAAGCCTCAATTTCATGCACTATAAAATGGAGGTCATAATAGTGCTTATTTTAGGTCCCCATAATAGTACCTATCTGAAGATGTTGAGATGACAAATGAGATAACACATATAAAGCAAGATAACCCAGCATCTGAAACATAGTAAGCTTTCAATAGAATGTCATCATCATCATGATAATTATCATTATCATCATTATTATTATTTCCAGTTTGGCCTCTTTCGACTATGAACTGATGTTCCCATCCTGGTATTTCATCCTCAGATCCGATTGGGAAGAACCTTCCTAGTCACCCAAGCCCATAACCTCTCTTGTCCTTGCATCCACCCTGAGGATGATCTTCCCCTCCCACCAGGATTCACAAACAAAATGCAGCCAATGCTAACAATCTTGTCAATCACCTATCAGGAATGCCAAATGGCCAACACTTTAGCTAACTATCAATTTTGTGATGGATTTGCATTGAAGGTGACATGCAGTCTCTTCTATTATAAATCCCCTGCACTATTCATCCATCCAGTGGGCAAATGTGACTTCAAGAGTACAATCTGCCCACAAACAATCATCTTCTTATAAATGAGGTTCAGAAAGAGTACAACATGAATGGAACTTGGCTATTCAGCAAACTCATCTTATCAGAACACAGTGGAGAATCAGGAAATAAACCTAAAGGGGCTGAAGGCAATTATGTCCCCAGCAAGCAATAGTGTCAAGGCCAAGCTAACAATTATAGCTTCAGGTTTCGCAAGAGAAACAAAACAGAAGAAAAGAAAACCCAAAGATATGATGATCCCAATTTCACAAAACTATCTCTGGTGATAAAGTTCTGCAAAAGATGAATGAGAAGCAGAAAAGTATCTCAAAATAGATTTGTTAACATTTCCTTTGAGAAACTGGGGGCGGCGAGGTTCTTACAGACATTTTAGAGTAACTGAGAGACAAGTTGTATTTTAAAAGATTCTGCATCTGTCTTGCTCAGTTCAAATTTTGCCTTTGCTACTTATCCTCCCTAGGGCACAGTTTACCCATATGTAAAATGTTGATAATAACATTGTTGTTAGAATTAAGTATATAGTCCATTTATTCCAGCCCAGGGCCTGGGAATGGGAAAGGGGAAGGGAGGTGAAGGAGAAGAAAATAATAGAGGAGGATTTAGCAGAGACGGGTCTTTCATGGACATATGATGAAAAAGTGAGTGACCAGAGTGTGATTAACTCAACCCCATGCACCTAAGGTCCAAGAAAAGCCATAATGAGAAGGAGCTTTAGCATATGGACTCTGATACTGTGTTTATCTCTTCAGCACCTTTAGGCTTATTTCCTGATTCTCTACTGTGTTCTAATGAGTTGTTCTAATGAGTTGTTGGATCGCCAAGTTCTGGAGAAAATAAGTAACGAATTAAAAAGACCTGAAACTATCTACATCCATAGAAATAAACCCACACACGAAAGAATCTTTAGAGGCACTTTACTTCAACCCTCTGGGGTGGAGAGGATCGTGGCCTGCTCAAGCTCACGCAGCTAAGGTGCAGCCAAGCCAGGGCTAGCTCTCATGGCATCTTAGGGCCTTCCCAGTACACCAGGCTGCATGGGGAATGGAGATAACGATAATAATGCTACTTTATTTCATAACTTATGGCCATTGAAAAATGAAAGAGAAGCTTCTATACAGGCTACCGGCGTCTTTTAAAGTTCAACTTACAATAGGCCTTACACTTTAAATGGGTCACTCTGTATCCATGGTGACTCTTCCAAGTTTTCCTGGAATCATCAGCTGTTTTCTAATGAGGGAGCTGCCCAGAACTTGCAACTCCACCAAACAGATAAATATTTCCTTGTAGAAAATACTTAGCTCCTCAAGCAGTTTAGTCAGCAATTGCTTTTCCTGCTCCACTTCTCAGGGAAACAGCCTAAAGCATGCACTTACATTTGCTTGAGATGTCATAGCGTTTTTACATAACCTCTTGATTTTACTGAGAGCAAGGCTGCTTCTCTGGGTTTTGTGTGATTTTGAGAAACAGCCACCTTCTTGCTCTTAGACCGTTCAGGACTGTCTTTCTAAGCAAACAGTAAGTATCCCAAGTAAAAAGCCTTGGCATGAGCCTCATGAACATCACTCTTTCCCTTTTCCTTGATTCTTTTGCCTCCTTAACTTCTGCTTTATTTCAACTCTGTTCCCTCAAAGTTTCCCCTCCTCTTGGGGCTCTCACTCCATGTGTCATTATGTATTAGGGAATTCTCAGGCTTTACCTTTCATTTAAATATGTTAATCTGTTTCCTTTTTTATATATAAAAGTAATACATGCTCATGTTAAAATATTTATTATCACACAATTCATAAAGAAAATAGGGTGAAAAGAAAGACACCTCTCCTCATCAGCCCCACCTTACCTCCAGAGCCATTCATCACCTCCCAGAGAGAATCTCTGGCTAAACTGGGAATTGAGCCCTCCAGGAGTTTTGGTGACTTTGTAAGCATACATATATAATTATATATATATATATTTTAAAAAGATAAAATGTAATCAAATAATACATGTTGCTCCGCAACTTCCTTTTCTTTAATTAACAATACAGCCTGAACAGCTTCCCACATCAGTATATATATAGATATGCCTCTTTCTTTGAGGATGTTCCTTAATTTATTTAAGATTGTTTCCAGTTTAGGGCTATTATAATTAGCACTGAAATGAACACCTTTGAGCACTTATTTGAATATGTCTGTTGTATAAATTCCTAGAAGTTGAAATACTGGGTTTAAGGGCATATGCATTTTATATTTCTACAACTAGTCTCCCTGGACCTTGGTAACAGACAAAGTTGAGATTGAGTCTGTATTCTTGCACTTAATAACTACACTACTGCAAACAAGTTATTTTTAAATTCTCAACCCCAGTTTCCTTTGCTATAAAATGGATATAATTTAAAGTCTGTCTCAGAGTTGTTCATGGATTTGTTTAGTTCATAATGATTCACTGTTAGTTCACATCCATCCATCCCTTTCCCTCCCCTTTATTTTCCCTCTTCCAACTCCACCCTGGGTACCATTGCAAAGATTTCATTTAATTTTATGTCAACAAATATTTACTTAATATATGTAAGGCTTGAATAAATTGTGAGAAGATTCTACAATTTTTTTAAAAATTAAAAGGCACAGTCCTTTTTGGAGTTTACAATATTGTACAGGAGAAAAACATCTTGCAGATCCTAGTATATGGTAGGTCCATACTTCATACTGTTGGAATGAATGAATAAAGGAAGGAAGGAATATTGTTGAATGAGTAACCCCATGCAGTTGGGAAAAGAGCTCAGTGGAGGTCTTAGGAGCACAGAGTCTATCATGGAGCCAGGAGTGATGAAGATGAGGCTTATCAAAGCACTTCCTCTAAACTTCATCTAATAGCAAGGGGAGGCATCTGGGGCCAAAGGCCAAAGTATTTGGTTAGAAAAGTATTTGAAGTATTGTGTTTTATCTTGAAACTTCATATAAAATTTGCATTTGACTCCATGATATATTGTTTGCTTCCAAATAAATGGCATCCTTCCACCAATCTTAGGGAAAATGGATACTCCAATGAGATGTGCGTATTTACTAGATGACTCAAGTTTCTCCTGATAGACTCTCAGGTTTATGTATACTCCAGTTTGAGAAGCATGGGATTAAGAGAGATTCTGGATCAGTCCTTGCTGCATGTTTCACCAGCCATCTCCCATCTGTCTGCCCTGTGGATGCATCTCACACCCTCAACAGCCTCACCCAACTTTCAATTAAAACTCCCCCATCCCTGTTCTTTTCTCAATCCCGATTTTGTTTTCTGAATTGATCTACATTTTATGCTGAAACTCCAACTACTCAAAAAATATTTAAGAAAAATAACTGAACTGCTAAACTTCTCCAATAACCACTGAGGTCATTAAACTCTTGTGGGAAACCTTTATTTCTTCTCATTGTGTTGCTTCTTGGACTATCTCATCCCTGTCATCTGCGACATTAGACTTTAAGAGAAATATAGTTTGTTTCACTTAAGTCTTGAAAAGTACCCAAACTAATGCCACAGTCAACTAATGTTCCATTTCTGAGCACTCCGTTGAGGGCTCTCTTTTGTGTTTGAAGGACATCATAAAGGGAACATATATTTGGAATTGTTTCTTCGGAGCTCAGGGTGACTCCCTGATCTGTCCCCCTCTTCTCCATCCTACTGTTTGGGTTCTGGGTCAGGCCCTCATCTCTTGCTTAGATTATTGCTCTAGCTCCCTACATTAAACATTTTGTCTTTCCACCCTACCCTCTACATTACTATTTTTTTTTTTAACACAGAGGTCAGACCATGCCAGTCCCCTGCTTAAAACTTTGATGGCAATGACTATAACTACATGCAACAACATTATGTTTCACTCATCAACATGAGTAAAAGAAGCCAGGAACAAAAGAGTACATACCTTAAATAAATCACAAAGCCCAGCAAAACCAGTCTACAGTGTTAGAAATCAGGATAGTTGTTACAATTGGCAGGGGTAGGGATGGAGTGTTCGGTTGGGGGTATGAATAGGGGCTTCCGGGATGTTGTTAATATACTAATTCTTGATTTGGCAAATAGATAAACAGTTGTATTCAGTTTTTCAAACTCCATCAAGCTTTACACTTAGTTTTGGGCACTTATTTCTATGTCTATTACTTCAATAAAAAGTAAAAACGGGGGAGCAGCTGTGGCTCAAGCAGTGGGGCACCCACCTCCCACATGGGAAGTCCCAGGTTTGGTTCCTGGTGCCTGCTAAAGAAGAAACAAACAGACAATGAGCAGACAACAAGCAGGCAATGAGCAAAAACAACAAGCAAATAGACAAGGAGGCCATCTTGGCTACTTTTTCCTAAATTTCAAGAGTCCTTTCACTTGAAGAATACCTTTTTAAGGGAAATAGATAAAGAACCTTAAAAGAACCATCTGGTTTAATTTCTATAAAGGAAGGTAAAGAGATAATGAGCATCCTTTCATGGGAGGTTACGTGATTGGTTATCCTTCAGGAAAACTATAGATGAAATTTCTGTGATGGATCAGAGGCTGGGTCAAATGACCTCCAAGTCCCTTCCAAGTCTACAAACATGTAATTTGATTCCTGTACCCATTTTACAGATAAGTAAGCTGAAGTTCAGAAACATAAAGTAACTTGATCAAGTCCACACAGATAACTAGCGGAGAACCCAAGTGTTGTGGTGACTTTTCTGCTAGCCTTTCCACTAGAACATACTGGCTTCTGAGTTTGTAGACTTTCTAGCATTTTATCCAAATCTTTATTCTAACTTTGATCCCCTCTACTCACTTATTTGTGACTTTGCCTAACCTAGGTTTCACCTTAATATCCTACATCACATATATGATTAGAGGGAGGGGGTGTCATACCCTTTTTTACCCCTTCTGTCTCTTCTGAGAGCAATGGTGCAAGGAGCAGTCTCATTCAGGACCATCGGGAGTCACCCTACATCTTCTTTAAAAAAATTTTTTTTGGCATTGGATTGCTAGTCCAGTCATGAAAGTGTTAATACTGTATATAAAGAAAGCAATGGCATGAGGGAAGGGATGCTGGAATACAAAAAATACAAAAGCCAAGCCCAACCAGAGGTGCATCCTGTAAGAACTCTGGCAATCGTAACAGCAGTAGCTTTAGATCAATTCTATAATCCCATTTTGCAGAAAAGAAAAAGTAAAAAGACTATTTAGAGTCTTCAAGAAACCACCACGTTCTGGGCTGAAGTATGTGGTACTACAGCCAGACGTCAGGAAGACTGGCTCAGAAAACCCACACTGCCTTTGGAGAGTCCCTGAATGTTTGTATGTGCAGCCCTCATGCCATACCCAAGGTCACTCCCAGATACAAGTCTCTAGCTGGTCTCTTAATTACTTCCCTGCCGAAGAAGTGAAATCACCTATCAGACAAAGAATCCACCTTTCTGAGAGAGATTGCCACCCACCCCGAATCCATTGTAACAAAGTATAAACCCTTCAAGGGAATTTGAACACTAAGGACCTTGTTCATGTATATGGGGTGTTACTTAGATTAGATCCATAATTCTTGCTACTTAATTTCATGTAAAAACCAGGTAAGTAGGTTTCTATAAAGGCTGCTAGAAAGGCACTCCGTTTAGTTAACAATTAACATCCAAGTAATTGGGCTTCTCGAAAGTCTATTTATTTTGATTACCTGGTTCAGGTAGTTTTAAAAATGTAGCTTTAAACATTGAGACTGGGGGTTAGAAGGATCACAGGTGCAGCTACAAGTAACAACAAGGTACCTTTTCACTAATTGTCCAAGCAGTGGTGGCAATGGTAAGAGAAAGAGTTGAGGGCCTAAATTATGGAACCATTTTATTCCTGGATTCAAAACCTGACCTCTGCCATTGACCAGCTCTTTGATCTTGGGCAAATCACTCAACTTCTCACTGCATCAGTTTCCTCATTTGTAAACAGCAATGATAGGATAATAACTCCCGGGGTTGATGTGGGAATTAAATGAGATCATCTAAATTATAAAGCACCTAGAATAGTCCTTGGCATACAGTAAGTGCTTAACAAATGTTACTAATACTATTTTATGTTTTAATCATAAGAATGGTGATTTCCCCCCCAATCTGAGGTGAAAAATCCACCGTGGAGAACCCATATAGATATATCCAGATTTTATGTTTGTTTTTCACAAGTAGCAACCACTATTAAAACTGAAAAAAATTAACTAGACTGGTTTTTACATTTGATCTCCATTTATACTCAGATAGGCTGTAAACGATTAGATTTCATTTTTACTACTCCTGTTAAACTATAACATGCTCATTATCTCTCCCTGGGTGTGGTTCACACTCAGAATACTGTTGGCTTTGTTAGACATCCTATCTATTGTTGCTTAATTTCAGTAATCACTACCAACCAGGTTGTGAGAAACTTGTTTTGCTCAGAGGCTATTGTTCATAACAGATTGAGTAGACATGAATTCAGGTATTTCTAAATCTTAGAGCTATGGTCTAAGTTATGGGTCTTTAAAAAATGGGAGTGGGGTGGGGGAGGAAGTCAAGAAATGACTAGGGTTTAACCCAAATGATTAAACGGACAGGATGTTCTTTTTTTTTTTTTTTTCCCATGGGGGCCACAGAAGGAAATGAGAACTAAATTTAATGCTATGAGTTCTCATGTTCATAAATTGATATCTTAGGTTTAGGCGTCCTAGTAATTATGCCTTGCTTTTTACCCTGAAAGTTGGAGATAGAAATCCAGTAACTGGGAGGATTGAGCAGAAACTATGAAATAAAAGAGTTGAGAGCTTCTAGCAAGGTATTTATCTCATGTGCAAACAAAGGGTACATTTGTGAAGGCACGTGTGTGTCATGCCCCTGCTATCCTTTTCCTTCCTACCTCAATGATAGGATTGATGTCAGGCCGTGGAGCCCTTCCACTTTCTTCTGCCTGGTGAAGTTTGCTTGTTCAGGCTTTATCAGACATTTACACTTTAGTGAAAACTTAGGCTAATGTGTTACTGCTCCCAGAAAGGGTTTGTTCTGAAAGCTTTACCTCTACTTGCAGATTATAAGACTTTGTCACTGTGTCATAGATTATATTGCAAACATCTGAGTTCCCTTTCACTAACTTTAGCAAAATGGGAATTTATTGGAAGAATAAGACTCATAATCATACAATTGAAGGAAAAACTGAAGAATCGGGTCTTGTAAAGGACAGGCACCTCTGGGGAGAGCTTTACAGCATCAGCTAAAGGCATTCTTTTCAGGGTCGTTCCTCAAGATGAACTTTGATCTTCTTAAGTTTTTGTTTCACTTCACTGAAGATTCAAATGTGAGGAGAGAACATCTGGTTAGTCCAGCTTGGGTTGCCAGCCCACTCCTTTGGTGAGGGGTGAGCAGGGCACCAAGACTGCAGCCATGGGGTGAAAGGAGGTTCCACAAAGGAAAATTGGGGCACTGTTGCTAGAAAAGAGAATGGGTTCTAGGCAAACAAAAACATGCATTTACCAAGTCACCAAGTAAAGGAATTTCACACACCTGAAAGTATGTGTGGGGCACTTTGGGGATGTGGTTAAAAAAAAAAAATCCCAGCACTTAGGTAGACATCTTTCTTCTAAGGAAGACCCTTCTAAGAGGCCTTTTACTGGTTTCCAACGCAATATATAGGACAAAGGAGATAAGATGGACTCCAGGATTCGTTTACTGGTTTTCTCTTGAAAGTAAAGCAACCCCTTATGATTTTACTGGCTTTGAATTCTTAAAGCCAAACTTTGTAGTCTCTTAGAACCACCAAAGTGTGGTTTCTAAGGTAAATATTTGAATGAACACTGATGTATCTAAACCACTGGCTCTCAAGTTGTAGTCCACTGCCCATTTACAGTGCTGGTGAAACATGCAGTTTCCTGAATGCAACCCCAGACCTACTACAGCAGACTCATTATGGGAAGGGGGTAGAATGGGGGCTGAGTCTCAACTTTCTATAGGCTTCCCCAGTGGTTTTGATGTGCACTTAGGTTTGAGAACCACTGGAGCAGAATCAACCAATCCCATTATTTAATGAGCATCCACTCTGTGCCAGCCAGTGTTCTAGCCTCTAACAACACAACAATGAACAAGATAAACAAGGTTATTGCTATTTTTGAAGATCTTTTTGGATAAATGAACAACAGACAATTATAAAAAATTAACTAAGATAATTAGAGAGTGGGATAAGTACTCTGAAGAAAAGATATAGGGTAATCTCAAGCTTAATATGACCAAACAGAAGTTTTCACTTTACCTGTCATACTACTTCTCAAGTCTTCCCCATTTTACGTAATGGTGTCATCATCCATCCAAATGCTCAGGCCAAGAGCCTGTGGGTTTTTCTGGATTAATTCCTCTCCTTTTTTCCCTGTACCTCACGGCCACATGTACTCTATCAGCAAGTCAGTTCATCTCTACCTCCAAAATAAACCAATGATCACATCTCCCTACCTCTACAGCTACCCCTACAACAAAACCCCGTTTCTTCTTGTGTGGATGATTTTAACAGCTTCCTAACTGGCCAGCCTGTCTCTGCCCATGTCTCTCTAAGAGTTCACATGGCAGGCAGAGTGAACTTTCAACTACATAAATGAGACCATACCGTTCGCCTGTTTAAAACTCTCCAAAAGTCAAACTCCTCACCCTGACCTACTGGATCTAAACAATCTAGTTCCTGCCCAGCTCTCTGATCTCACCTCTCCCTGTTGCTCACCATATTCTAACTACCATACCTTTCAATCCCTCAGACATACCAATACTGTTTCTGCTCCATGAACTTTGGACTTGCTTTTCTCTCCAGCTGCCAACTTCAGATCATTTGGGTCTCAGCTCAAATGTCACCTCCTCAAAGAGGACTTCTACATCCATCCTAACTAAAGTTGGATCTTCCCCAACCCCAGCCATTTTCAATGGCCAGTTTTATTTTCTTCACAGTACTTATGATCTAAAATGATCTTATTTATTGATTTGTTTTCATGTTACTATCTGTATTTTCCCCAAACAAGAAAAGCTTCATAAGTGCAGAGATTGTCTGTTTTGCTCACTCCCTAGCACCCAGAACAGTGAATGAGTTCAGGAGGTCAATAAATACTTGTTATCTCAATGAATGAAAATAAGGGAGTAAATGAATGGAAAGTAACTGGAGGTAGGGCTACTTAAAAGGCTGAGTGATCTGAGGGCTGTGGGTTTGGAGACTGCCTTTGCCCTACACAAACTTTTTTTTTTATTTTTTATTTTTTTTATTACGGGTAAAAATAAAAATTCTCACAATACATACAAACATTTGCAAAATGATATATAAATATATATGCATATATGTGTATTTGCTTACAAAAATGTTATTTATATATATATATATACATATATTTTAAGAGGTGCTTAGATTACCCATACACAAACTCTTTATCCCAGCAAAACAAGTTTCCTTGCTGTTCTAACAACACACCTCCTAATTTCTTATCACTGTTCAGTGAAAGAACCTGAGTTGAGCATTCATGATGAGCATGGCCCTGAGCAAAGTTCTGGTCAACCTGACTCAGAAAGTGCACAAATGTACCCTTACCCCCACCACTCTAACCCCAAAGGCCCTTCTCCTCCATCTTTCCCCATCACAATTCTGCTCTTCCTACTCAGAGACATCATCCCTATTTTCTCCAGCAGGAACTGATGTCTCTCTTCCTTGACCTCTTTATGTACTTCTTGTATAGACTTTTGTATTAGTCAGCCAAAGGGATGCTGATGCAAAATACCAGAAATTTGTTGGCTTTTATAAAGAGTATTTATTTGGGGTAGAAGCTTGCCGTTACCAGGCCATGAAGTGTAAGTTATTTCCCTCACTAAAGTCTGTTCCCACGTGTTGGAGCAAGATGGCTGCTGATGCCTACGACGGTCTAGCCTTCCTCTTTTCTCTTCTAGGGCTCCGTGGTCCCAGCTTTTCCCCACATCAGCTGTAGGCTGGGATAATTCTCGTCTCTCTCTGGGCTTGTTTTTCTCCAGGCTCAGCTGCTCCGCTCTCTCTACAAGGCCGGCTGTAAACTATCAGGCAAATGGCTCATCTCTCTTCCTGGGGCCTCTGCCATGTCTATAGAGCTGTCACTTCTCCTCTGTGTTTCTCTCCTGTGTATTTAATTCCTGGGGCTCCAGCATTAAAACTCTCACCTCCCTTCTCTGTGGTGCAGTTTCTCAACATCCTACTGATGTGGCCCAATCAAAGTTTTAATCATTATTTAATCAAGTAAAAGTGAAATCTCTGAATCCAATATATCCCAATATGCCCAGAGCAACAAACCAGTTTACAAACTTAATCCAATATCTATTTTTGGAATTCATAAACAATATCAAACTGCTACAACTATCTACTCTGATTCTGGTATACTTACCAAATGTGTACCTTGGGCAAGTTATTTAACCTCTCAGAGCCACAGTTTCTGAAATCCTATTGAAAAATAGGATTAATGATAATGACACTGATTTACAGGATTGATACAATGATTAAATATAACATATAAAACACCAAGCACAGTGCTTGGCACATAATAACTCATTAAATGGTAGCTATAGCAATTATTGTTTCTTCTTATTAATAAAGCTATAATAATTATATCTCAGTAATTATTAAAACAAAAAACAATATTGTTGATAAGGTAGTTATTTGCTGAGTGTTTATCATTGGCTATGAGCTTTATATTTGTGCTCTCATATGTGGTATTTTGCAATCTAGTTGTTATTTGAGTTTCATTTCCCAGCTAGATGTTCAAGGCATGAGCTATATCTTAAGGTTTTATTGAAATCCTTTCAGTGCCAGACTAGCTCATTGCTCATAGCAAGTGTTCAAAAACTATTTGTTGAAAATGATACTCATGATCTGTAGCTCTGAGATTCAGCAACTTGCATCATGTCAGCTATAAACTGATTTGGAATATCAGATTAATTTGGCCTGCAATTTTTATGTAAAAGCCTGGGTCCCAGTGCTGTTCTTACAGCTGCAGAAAGCTTCTATAACCCATTATCAGCTGTTGAAAGCTCTGACTTCCATTCACTCAACAACTACTTTTGGATACCTACTATGTGCCACAGTCTCTTATAAGCAACTATTAAAGTGTTCTAAAACAGAAGGATTCCTTTATCAGTATTTCTGGCATGTTTATAAACTCCACTTCTGCAATTGCATATGCCTCCCAAGAGGCTGGCTCATATGTCAGGATCTAAACACTTAAAGGGCATACAGACATAGAGCACAATGAATAGTTAGGCTCTGGAGTTCACAAGGCGAGGATTTGAATCTCAGATCTGGTAATCCTTTGTTCTGAGACCCTGGACAAGTTACTTATCCCCTCTAAGTCTCATTTTGGGCAAGTTACTCAACCCTTCTAAACTTCAATTTCTTTATCAATAAAATGAAAATAATAATAATTGTAGTTATGAAATAAAGTAATACATGTAAGGCATCCAGTTCTGGCATATTATGAGAACTCAATATATTAGCTATCATTAAACTATTAGTTCATATATATTTTTTATTAACCAGTATGACCACAAGACAAGAAAATTGTACCTGGGACCTCATTTTTGAACAAGGGGGAAGAGAATAAATATATACTTAAGTTCCATTATGGGACAGGCATTAGAGCAGAAACTCTCCATATGTTATGCTGTTTAATCCTCACAACTGTCAAACAGGCATTATCTTACAGATGAGTTACTGGAACTCAGAGATGTGAAGTATCCTGCCTGGCAGTAGAAAAGGTGGCTCCTTATCTGGATCCCTCTCACACTGTGTGGAAAAGAAGCCACTTTCATTTTACTAGTCATCATGTCTCTGAGATTCTACACACTGCATTGCTTCTAAAGGATAGCAAGCCTCAAACTTTGGTGTGCATGGGAATCACTTGGAGTGCTTTAAAAAGCCCTCAATCTAGGACTCCCCCCCCCCAAATTCTAATTGAGTAAAGTTGGGATAGGGCCCCAGGAATCAGCATTTTAGCAGATGTCCCAGGTAATTTAGTTGCAGTGGTTCCTGATCACATTCTAGAAATACTGCCATAAATATGAAAACATCTGGTTTTAGGATTATGTAATTTAAACTTATATATTAAAGACTAGCAGCTGAAATCTTAAAGCACATCACCATGTGATGAAAAGATGTATATGTAACTGACATATTTTAGGTTTCACATAGCAATTGCAACTTTGCATTCATTTTTTCAGCCTCTCCACATAGAAACTGATGATTCTGAAATTGTATGACTTTTTATGTCCTAACTTTGAGTGGGCCTTTCATTAAGAGCATCCTATTTATAGTAGTTATTTATGTAACCATGATAATTTTAAAAATCACCAAATGGAAAATAAAATAATGAGGATAAAAACACCTTTCAAATGAAAAAAAGGAGGGGACCTTGAGGGTGATATTTCATTAATGCTAAAGAGATTTATCAGGCCTGATTACTTAAACATTTGTCTAAGGATCTTTCAGAGATTTAGTGAGGTAATCCCTTTAAAATAAACCATATAGGTCACATAGTGCTAATAAAATATGTTGATGAATCCTTGAGTATTGCCCTGATTATGTCTCCTTGGGGAATGGAGAACTCATTAGCATGAGTTCCATGTCAGTCCTCCTTGCTCTGTTCCCCAAGTACTTTCCAGACCAGCTTGGCATAAAAGGGCGATCAAAATGTATGTAGCATGGCCAAGTTTCAAATGAATGGCTCATCTAACCCCACTGATTAAATACATGGCATTACGTAGCATGAAAAGGCTGTTGTGCTTCATTAAGTTTACTCTCTGAGAGCTTTAAAAAGGTAGATATGGGGGATGAGGTGGGGGAAGGGTTCTCTATATAATTGTTTGTGGGGGCAGATGTGGTTCAAATGGTTGGGTGTATGTCTCCCATATGGAGGGACCCGAGTTTGATCCCTGGGACCTCCCGGTAAAAAAACAAAAAAACACACACAAAAAACCATCTTATAATTGCTTGGCTCTTCATATTCAACTGCAGATGCATATTTCCCATGACAGGGGAAAATCCTCAAAGCTGAGAAGTTATTAAATAGGGAGCAGCAGGGTGTGTGTGTGCTTGCTTGCATTTAGGGAGAGAGATAAAGACCTGTTTGCTTTCTGAAACAATAAGTAGAAAAACAGGTTGTTTAGGGTAAAGTTCCTTAAACTAGATAATTGATTTAAAATACATCTGCCTATTAATAATACCTTATATTTACATAGTACTTTGAAAACTTCAAAGCATTTTTGTATTTATTATTTCATTTGAACTTCACAACAGTCCCATGAGGTAGGTACTGCAGGTGCTACAGTCTACCACCACCAATTAAAAGATGGCTAAACTGAATGACAAGCATGTCAAGAAACTTGTTTGAGGTCACATTACCAGTTGGTATCACAACTAGAACACCAGAATTTTGAAACTTAAGCCTGTGTTTTCTTGGCAGAAAGTGTCTCTGCTACTGCTTGTGATCTATCCAGAGTTCATGTGGAGATTTGTGGCTACAAATTAATTGGAGAATACAAATCAGGCATGCCTAAAGAGCTCCACAGAAAGGAGATTGTTTCTCTTAGATCATGACTGTGTTAGAAATGGGAGGTGGAGAATGGAGTCAGTTGTTTTGGACAATGAGGATTAAAAACAAACAAAAACACTTTGTAATCAGTTTCTGGATATTTTGGGGGCTGTTCATTCATTAATTCGTGTATTCACTTTTTAAAAGTATCTATTAAGTGCCTTTATATAAGAGACTGTGTTCAGCACTTTGGAGAGATACAAAGAAATGCATTTAATATTTTGGGTGGGTGGGGGTTTAATTATACAGAGAATTGCCATTTTATTATTGCCAGTTACCACCTGGTAATTGAAATGAAAGCTTTCAGTGCAGAGGAGCAAGATAAACAAAACAGATGAAGGAAACTGGGCATATAATTTCCTTTGATTCTTTCCCTGTAGGAGGCATTAACAAAAATTAAGGTGATAAATTGTCCCGCCAGGTACACAAAACACCAAGTTTGCCAATCCAGCTAATATAGCACAAATTTTACCCTTGAAATAGGCAAACTCATGTCACGACCTTGACATTACGAAGATTGGATTTAGGTTAATGCCAGGTTCCCCGTCGGGAATGCTGGATGAGGATTTTAGGGAAAATGTTCCTATATAACCCAAAGCTTTCAACTTCTAAAAAGCACCTCTAAAGGCCACAATAACTCTCTACAATACTTTCCCCAATTGGCTCCAGAACAAACTTTTCCTTTTGGCAGACATGTTTGAGGATGTAGACAAAAGGGAACAGAGGAACCAATGGCTGCAAGAAAGCATCCCACACAGCTGAAGGCCCTGTCACTTAGGTGAAAGATAAGCAAGAGTTTGCTGATGAGTCTTGTGAGTTTCCCCAGAGGTCACTTTTTTCTTTTCCTTTTTTAACATTTCTCTGGACACAATTTTTCATTTTCTAGCACAAATGCCTCTAAAACCTAAAGGCAAAACCTGTGTTAATATTTACATACATTACAAATACTTTGATATATTTCTTTAATTTACACTACATGCAAATAGTGTCATTACATGAAAGCACCTTTTTGTTGTGATGCGTCCTGCTCAGCCCCTCTTGTGGTTATGTGAAATAGTGTGTATGTCCATATGTGTGAAGCAGTGTGTGTGTGTGTGTGTGTGTGTGCAGAGTGCAGACTCAGAGTTAACCCCAGCTCTGTCCCTAATTCTGCCCGCATTTTGCTTCTCCATTTTCCATTTTTCCCACTCGTAAAATTGCAGAGTTGAACTAAGTACTAAAATCTTTTCCAACTTTACCATCCTATGATGCTCTAGTTTTTAAACAGGTTTTAGTTATTAATACTTAACAGATGTTATAGTACTCCAGTAAATTAGTAACCCTATAATATAGTAGGTTCTCGCTTTAGAAAAATTGGTTATAATAGTGTACACAATCATAATTCAGATTAAAGTAAGTTTATTCACTTTTTGAAATAATTCTTTGTTTTGAAAAATAATTTCAGAATAGCCATACATAACAAGCTCTGGTTATTCATTAAAAAAAAAAAAAAAAAAAAAAAAAAGACTTTACTTTCAATCCAAATATTCAGAAAAGTAATTTAGAGTATGGTCACTTCCATCAAAAAAACCATAAGTATAAAAGTATAAATGAGCAATGGAAGAAATTATAACAGTGAGGTGGAGCCAGTGGCCACTAGATGCTTTCGGGGCAGGGAGGGGAAGGGCAGTTGTAATACAGAGGCTTTTTCAGGACTTGGGGGTTGTCCTGAGTGACGTTGCGGCGATAGACATAGGCCATTTTACATCAGCATATAACATGCAGAACTGTGTGGGAGAGAGTGTGGTCTACGATGTGAACTGTGGTCTATGCTTAGTGGCAAAGCCCCAGGATGTGGACATCCATTGCAGGTGATGTGCCACACTAATGAAAGATGTTTATATGGGATGTTATGGGAGGTGTGGGAGGTGGGGAACATGGGAATCCCTGTAATTTCTGTGTAACATTTAGGTAATCTAAGCACCTTTAATATATATATATATATATATATATATATATATATATGTAACATTTATGTAAGCAAATGCACATATATGCATATATATTTATATATCATTTTACAAATATTGGTTTGCATTGTGAAAAATTTGATTTTTACCCACAATAAAAAAATAATTTTAAGAAAAGTATAAATGTCATAAAATCACAGTATTTTGAAATGCTAAACGACTCTGTAAAAATTCAATACGACTTCTTCATTTTACAAAATAGGGAACTATGGACCAAAGAAGCTAAGTTACTAAGTTAAGCTAAATAATCACACAGGTATTTAACAAAGACTGTGGGGAAAAAAGTCACAATATTTTCTATATTTCCATTCTCTATTCATACTTTGAGACCATGCCTCTTCATTTACCAATGAAGAATAAATATCATAGATGTTCAGTGCTTAAAGGTATATTATTAAAAATAAAATTTAAAGTACATGGGAAGCGGCTGTGGCTCAATCAGTAGGGCTCCCGTTTACCATATGGGAGGCCCCGGGTTCGGTTCCCGGGGCCTCCTGGTGAAGGCAGGCCCGCCCGCACGGCGTGGTTGGCTGACCCAGTGAGCACAGGCAGCAAGGGGGGTATAAATGAATAAATAAATAAAATCTTTAAAAAAAAAAAAATAAAAAAATAAAGTACATAAAGCACAAGTTCCTTGTGTATGGACACATCATATTTAAACAATCTAAATAGTAGATACATATGTATTTAAAGTAAATTAATCTATTTATGAACGTCTTCATTTTGTGGACTTTTGAACTGCCACTGAAATAGCATAGTACCCTGCTATTATTTTCTGAAATGATTTCAGGTATTACTTTTTTGTTTTTTCTACAAATATTGTGATATTTAATAACACATGAGTACACATTGAAATCTGTCAGGGATATATTTTCTAATATTGACACTCACGGAAATTCCAGATATGCTTATAAAGTGTCATTGTGACTTGACTCCATTTCTCCTTGTGACTTACATGAGTTTTTATAATTCACTTTTTATTAAATACTAAATAGCTCCACTTTTTACATTTATCATTTTAGTGCAGTGATTGGAAATAAAATATTAGCACAAATTACTAATCAGTTTCGAGGCACACTGCTTTAGCTTTGCCATGGACCCCAATGCTGCTTGAAGTTAGCAGGGCTCTTTTAAGCTCTTTCTTGCATTTCATTGACTCATACTGAATCGGTCCCTCAATAACCTTGACCTCCCACAGCTGTACAGCTTTACTCAGTTAAAAAAAACAACAACTCTGTTTCCACCCTTTCTGCCTCTTATGAAGCAATAGTGGAGAGGAAAAACAAAACCCATTCCTTTAAGAAAGATTCCCCTCCTCTCTTAAAAGCAAGCGCCTAATGGTAATTGTGAAGCCTCAGTACCAAGTCACACACTTTACTACTTAGCACAGGGAGAAACTGCTGCTGCTGCTGCTGCTGCCGCCGCCGCCGCCACTGCTGCCGCTGATCCTGAGGCTGCAGTGAGTTTCTGTGCAGCACTGCAGAACCCACACCTACAGAACGGAAAACACACACATCCACACACACACAAGCACACACACAATCACACACACACTTCTACTACTCTGGACACAAGGAAACCTTGGATCCTCAGAGGGTAAGCAGATCTTTTATCCATTTTGTCCAGACACTGTGGGAAACGGAATGATCAGGGAAAAGATTGTTCATCAGACATGCTTAAAATGGATTATGTTAATTGGTCTTCCTTTGGGGGGGGGTAGATTTGTGGAGACTTATCCGATATGCGCCCTTAGCTTACTTTTTTGCTATTTATGAAAATACTAACCTTGATGCATGCGATGCTTTTCTTTTTTTTTAATTGCAAGAAAACATCCAGCCACTCCCAATAGATCTCTCAAATACTGCGGATATCTCAAAAACGCCAAATAAAATGACAGATGGAGCATTTTCTTAATATTTTTTCTCCCCAAAGCCAGGAACACTTTCTCACGATTTTTAAGGGCTATTTGAATACCATAAGGCATGATTAGGTTTTTGAGCAGATGGGAGATGGTGGCAGACTAAAATTCTTAGAGCCTTAGTCCAGTGGAGAGAGAAAACGAGGATAAATGAACCACAGTTTGTGCCAAGACAAGACTCATTTTCCACACTTCATGTGTAGGAAGAGGAAACTACATTTTAATTAGCACATTTTTAGGTTAGAGGGAGGGGATGAAGATGAGGGGGATGGCGTGAGGTATTTGAGGGGGAAGAGAAGGGTCTGCAGAGGAAGGAAATGAAGTGGACTGTCGCCAATGCCTTGGAAACGAGGAGAGATAAAGGTGGGGAATGAAGTTTGTGTGTGTTCGGGTGGGGTTGACTCAAGAGACCGTGAAGAACCAGGATGGCGCTCGGAGGGGAATGCCTGATCGTGGGTGTGGGAGCCAGGCATCCGTGCTCGTGGAGGATGTGTGTGGCAAGGAGGTGCAAGTCGTTGGTGGCAGAGAAAGATGTTTGCTGCTGGGAGGTCTATTTCGAGAATAGGTGTGGTGAGAAACGTGTGTGCGCGGCGGGGGTGGGCGGCCCAGTGTCACCTGTGGATGGATTCACATCCCTGCAACTACGTGTTGCAAAGTTTGCCCGTCCCGGCTTCATCTTGAAGGCTGCCCGGCGGGGCCCGGGCTTTTCACCTTCAGGAGGTCAGCCTCTCAGAAAGTCACGAGGCCGCGGAGCAAGGTAGGGTGGAGACCCTTGATGCGTCCAAGGGGAGCAGGAGTGGGAGCCCCTGCGCTCGCCCTCCGCAGAAGTGAGTGGGGGGAGAGGGCGCCCCCACAGGCAGCCGCGCCGCGAAGCCGAGCCAGGCCCCTCCTATGGGGGCGTGCGGAGGCCGAACCCTAGCCGTGGCCGCCGCCTGAGGACCTAGCAGCCAGTGCGGGAGGTCTGCGGAGGCCGGCCCCGAAGGCGCCGGCTCAGCCTCGGGGGAAGGGGCTCGCTCAGGTTAGGGCGGGAGCATTTCAGCAGTCCCTCCTCCCTCCGCGTCGGGTCTCCGTCCGTGTCGTTGCCCTCTCCGACCCTCAGGGGACGCCGCGCACCGGGCTGCACAGCCCGGAGGGATAAGCTGAAGGGGCGCCCGGGCCCGCCCGCGCCAGGCCCTCCCGGCAGCTCGCGCGTCGCACCCCGCGGCCTCACGCAAGCAGTGCCGGCGGGCAGGGGGAGGGGGCCGCGGGCGGCGGGGCCTGGCGCTCGAGGGGCGCCCGGGGCGGGGCCAGGGGCCCGGAGGGGCGGGGCCTGGCGGAGGCGGGGCCGCGGGCGTTCGGTGACCGAGCGAGGCGTGGTCAGGGCGCTCCGGGGGCCGAGGGGCAGGGCCAGGGGGCGCTCGGGGGCTGACGGGGGCGGGGCCAAGGCGCTCGGGGGGCTGGGGGCGGGGCCTCTGGGGGCGGGGCGAGGGGACGCTCGGGGGGCGCTGGGCCGGGCCCGCCAGAGCGCCAGCCCGCAGTCCGTAACGGTCGCCCGGGCGAGGGGCGGGAGGGGCAGGAGGCGGGTGGCGGTGTTACATTTTTGAAAAGAGAGCGAGAGCTGCCGGCATCGGCGACCCAGGTGTCGCCGCCTCCTGCCACCCCGGGCTCGGCGCTCAGGTCCCGCCCTCCGCACGCCCCCTCCCCTCCCCGGGCCCTCCCCTCCGGAGCCGGGCGGCGCTGGAGAGGTGGCGGCGGATCGCGCGGCCGCTGCGGCTCGGGCGGCCGCGGAAAAGCAGGGAGGGAAGCACAAAGCCGCTGCACGCCGCGAGGTAATCGCGAGGAGCCGAGCGCCGGGCTTCGGCGCCTCCTCCCAGGGGGCCGGCGGGCGCCCGCGTGCAGGCGGGCTGCGGGGACCCTCCCAGGGGGTCGCGCGGGAGTGGGGCGCGCGGCAGCGTGCGGGGCCGAGGGGGCTTCCTATTGGCTGTGTGCGCGGGCTCAGGTGAGTCCCCTTCCGCCGGAGCGGCGGGAATGCGAGCTCAGAGGGTCGCGGGGGGAGTGTACTTGCGGGGGAGGGTCCCGGGGACTGCAGAGCGCGGTCTCGGGGCGGCGCGGAGTGGGCCCGGCTCTCGTTTGTTTTCTGGTTCCCCCCAGGAGGGCGGGGAGTTATAAAATCTAAATGATGAAGCTTTGGTGATCCAGGGACCCCAAGCCTTCAAGGTGGGTGGGAGATTCCCGCGCTTGGAAGAGGTGGAGAAAAGGAGTTTGAGTTTGTTTTGTCGCCCCCCCTTCAAAATGTAAAAAACTTCTGATACAAATTAAAAGTGTTTAACCACTTTTTCCTTCCAATCTGCACACACACTCACACCCCCCAACACACAACACACACTGACACACAAATACACCACCCCTCCTAACGTATACACTTTAGGTTGCGCCTCCTGCCCCGGGTGACAAGGGGAGTTGGCAGCAGGTCTGACTTGCTGGTGTTTGGGGCACGTTTGTCCTCTTTGGAAATATGCTATTATAGGCAAGGCTAGACCACGAAGACAGGTAGAAAAACCTGGGCCTCTATTAAAATGGCAAGAATGGCCTCAGGTGAACTTTTTTGTTGCAGAGATTTAATTGCAAGTAGGTGCCCGTTTAATACGGGAATGGAAGTAAAATCACAAATTTTCTTGGCACATGTGCTGTTGCAGTTGACTTGCTAGAGTAGTTTGGAGAGAAATGGAATTTAACTCAAGCTTTGAGTGAGGATCGTATGCAAGGTTGATGAAAGAATTAAGATTCTGGGAAATTGGGACCAGCTACAAAAAAAGTGTGTGTACATTTATTAAATTATGCCACAGTTTAGATTTAACAGTATGAAATGGTTGCTTTTCTTGGAATGGATTCCCTCTACATCATGCCGGGTACATCCTAATTTTGGCTCTAGAAGACTTCTAAGTAAGAGTGTTTAAAATAAGAGGACAGTTTAATTTGTCTTTTTTAAATTTAAGATGCTTGATTATTAAAATGATTTGTGTAATTAAGGCATGGCACTGAAAACAGACCCATTTGTAGGATTAAGTTACTTTTGGAACATTTGTAGACAATTTTTACATCTCTGAGTCTTGATTGCATTGTAATTGCATTGTAACTCCTTTTTCTTTGCTTAAATTGAACAGATTGACTTTACAGAGGATGGACCAGGAAAAAAAATGGCCACTTTTGCTACATTTAACTCTTCATCTTTCTAAAGAGTTCAGTCTGTAATAATTCTTAAAATTGACCTTAAGTGCTGGCATGTTGGTAATAGTTGCTTTTAAAGAAAAAAAAAATGGTGCATCTATTTTGAATAGTAAACATAATTTAAGAGTTGTTGAGATAGTTTGTTGTGAGGGGTTTAATATGTATGAGCAGGAAATGTTTGGTAAACATTTGACAAATGACAGGTGATCATATGACCCCTGGGAAGTATTTATTTTGCTTGATAGGAGGATTATATTTTCAGAATGTAAATTTTAACCAGTGACTGGAAATGAAGGAGAAACTTGTACACTTGGCTATTTCTGACTTTTTTATTAAGTGATATTATACTGGGATGAATGTGAGTTCTGTGCCATGAAGTTGCAAGTGTGGATTTGATCTTTGTAAAACCAGAATGTCTTTTGAGACTAAGAGGACACACAGTCCTCAAACCTCCATACAGGGTGATGTGAGGCTACCCGAAGTAGTAGGTCTCTCACGTATAAGCGTTTTTGTCACCCCTAAGCCTACAGGTTGGTAACGTGGTCTCAATCTCTCCTAACTCAGAGCAGTTGATTAGTATTAGGCAGTACTTGTGCATGTTATCAAGCATTTTTGTGGGGGAAGAAATCGTATGAAAACATAGAAACCCAACACTGAAAAGTGTTTGCTGAATGTGGGAGCGGTAGTATTAGAACCTTACCTTAAATGAGGTCTTTTATGTAAAGTGCTTAGAGTAGAGTCGGGTACTCAGTAATTTTTTTATGTGTATATATCATCAGCAGGACAGTATCTAAAATGCCCTGTCTTTTAGAAAGTGATTATATCATGCTACCCAGGAAGTGAAGAGCCAGCAAATATTTATTACAGCTAATATTTGTTTGCTCAACCACTGTGCCAGGCACTGTTCTAAGAATTTTATATGTTTTAATTTACTTAATCCTAACAACAACCTAATGACTAACCAGAGGCATGGAGAGGTTACGTATGCTGCCCAAGGCATACATCATACAACTGGTAGGTGGCACAGGCTAATCTGAAATTAGAGAATGGCTCCGAGGTAGCCCATGTAACTACTGGGCCCTGCTCCTATCACATAAATTGTAGATCAATGAAAGATCTTCACATTATCCCCAAAAGAACCGGCTGTGCATGTGTCTTGTTTAGCCACACCCTCTGCATTAATATCACTAACAAGTTGTATTTAAATCTGAAGGGTGGTGATTAATCTGCATTAAGTAGAGTCACCTTTTGACATTGGAAGATTTTTTTTTTTTTTAAATTTTATTGAAGTATGTCATTCATTCATACATGAACATACATAAACAATAAGTGTATAGTAAAAGGTGTCAACTTACAAAACAAATATGCGTAACATCATACAGAGGTCCCATATATCAGCACACCACCAACATCTTGCATTGTTGTGAGACGTTTATTACAAAGTATGAAAGAATATCGTCAAAATCTTACCACTAACTATAGTCCATATCTTATATTTGGTATATTCTATTCCCCCAACCCACCCTATTATTATTTTTTAAAATATGCTTTTGTTACAGAAGTTGTGAATTTACAAAACAATCATGCACATGTGTAGAATTCCCATACAACACCCCTCCATTAACACACCATACCATGGTGGAACATTTGTTACAGATTATGAGATAATATCATCAGACGATTACAACCAACCATGGTCCATAGTGTACTTTTGGCACACTTTTTCCAAGATGATTCTCTTTTGATACCTATACAATATAGGTTTAGCTAGGATACTAGAGCTTGGATTAGAGTATGTTATCTTTTTAATTACTAGAGATAGTAGTTCATTTTTTTTTTTTAAGTTGCTGAATCTGTAGAATTCCAAGTGGCCCAGCAGGCACTGACACCCTTGGAGGTTCCAGTTCAACCTTATTTTCCTCTTGATTATCCATATTGACCTAAGATGGATCTTAAGTTTGTTCTAAATACCACCTTAGTTGCCTCCTACAGTTAACCTTAAACAAAAGCATGTAACTGTGGCTTATGCTTTAAGTACTGAAATTCCTCTAGGAACTATGGTGCTACTAATAGGATTGCTGTTGCTTTACCAGTATAGTTGTTATGTCAAGCAAATTCATTATAACCTGAATTAGCTGTTTTAATGTAGAATTTTTACTGTAGTTGGCTGATAGGTCCTTTGTTGACAGTTTAGTGGAATGCAGTGTTGGAAAAATGCTTAAAAAAGCCACAAGTTGAATTAAGAAAGTGCAGGCATTGTTGAAGATACAGGTTACTAATCAGTTTCTCACACTACATAAACACTAAATTTTTTCCTGCAATTAATATTCATTTCTGTTTCAAATTCCTTTGAAAATATGTAGGGTTTGATTAGAAAAAAATTTAAGTATCTAATCAAGAGTGCTATTCTTCATTTTGAACATAGACTCTATTTGGGATTAATGGAGCAGTCATAGACTGTATCGTGTCACTGACTAAAAATGAGTGCCCTAATACTTCATGTCTTCTATGTTAATGCTCTATCATTTAATCTTGGGGTTGATGCCAGAATATTTTATAGGTTAGATTGTTATGAGGCCATTTGGGTTCTGTCATTGATTAAATTTTCTTGGCCAAAAGCCAAGACAATCTCAATTTTTTTTTATTTAATGGGTTACATAAAGCAAGAATCTTCTCTAAAACATGTAAGTTAGAAGTCTTTTATTGACTATGGATTGAAAGAAAAAAGCCTTTTATTCCATAGATGAGTTTAATTATTATTTTTTCTTCTAGCAGTAGCTAATTATGGACACACATGTGAATGTGTGTGTGTGTATACACACATATGTATATATGTAACCATACTACTTGGAAGATACAATTCCTTTCAGGTAAAGTTAAAAATTATTCACCTGGCATTCATGCAGTAAATATTTATTAAACACCAACAGTATGCATAGAGCACCAACTTTATCTGAAAAAAAAGTTGGAGGTAAAAAGATTTGTGGGCTTTTAAATTAGTGATTTCATGTGTGATTTAATAATATTGATCTTTTATGTCTGGTCAAATCTCAAAAATCTCAAAATTAAATTAATCACACAGTTGAAAATTTATGTGAATGTTTTAAAAAAGCGCTGTTTTTAACTTACCTCTAAGCCTTAGATGGTGGCATAGGTAATGAGAAACAGGGTCTCTTATTTCCTTAAACTATCTATTTTTTTTTGTTGAGTATCTTTGAAAAGCTGCATTAAAATCTCTTTCAGGTTTCTAGGCCATTACTTACTACAAAGAAGGAGTAATTTAATGAAGAGTATCCTAGAAACCTTACAGAATGAATGTGTCTTTTAGAATTGGCTAGTATAATGCAATAAGTGGTAACATCAATACCAAAAAATATAAAATGGTTGAAACCTATTTTTGCTATTAAAAGGTTTATAATTCTTATAAGTTTATGTCTTGGAAAGATAATATAGACTAGTTATTTTAACTAGTCAAAAATGAGCTGCTATTGTACAAGATGTATAAGCTTCATCAGATAGTGGTATCTTTATAATGTGTTTAGATCTAATTTGATGCCCACCATAATTTTGTGCTTACTTTTTAAAAAGTTGGTTTCAGTTAAAGCTTAGTTGAAAATGATCACACTTCCTGATATAAGATGAACTTTGAAACCTTTTTGTTTCACATTGCCTGAAACTGGGCCTGGGAATATATAGACAGTATATTAACTAGCATTTACAATTGCTACCTCCTCAAACAAGGCTAGGGTTTGAACCTAAGGTCAACTCATTTTTTTCTGCAGTAGACATACATGATTTCCATAGGATAAAATTTTTCTACAACCAGGGTGTAGAAACACTTCTTAGACATTTAAGGGTAATAATAACAAAATGTTCTTTAAAACCATTGTCTCAAGAAGTATACTGTATATATTAATAAAACAACTTTTTAAAATGTTCACAATTTAAGGCAAGTAATGGATTAAGCAAGAGCAAAACTTAACTCTATGTAACATACATGACATTGATATTTTTTTCTTTTAGCTAACTCTCATACCCCTTTACATTTATTCTTATAATTTCTCACTCCCCCATCCTCTACCAAGGAAATGTTCACCTCACTGGATGGAAGGGGAAAGGAGGATAGTACAGTGTTGTGAGTTCAGGGCCTGTTTAACTAAGCTCCCACTGGCTGTTGGTTGCCTGCTAGGAGAACTGGAATGCCAACAATGTTGAAAGTAATCAGGTTGGAAAAGTGCTGAGTGTTTCATTATCATGGGGACTTCGTGCATGCCTTTAATTTGTCACCATCAGCATTGTTTCTGTGAAGTTCTTCCACAGTGGCTCAGCTCATCCTGTGCAAGGAGAGCATTTCCTTTTTCCTTTTTCCATACAATATGCTCATCCTGTCATCTTTTGGTTTCCTGGAATGACTAAATGCCGTGGCAGAAAGTTGGGTTTACTCATTGTCTTCATGGAGAAGATAATTAGGCTTACCTGGTGTGTCTTAAGTATATTTTGAAATCAAGTCCTCTCCAGAGTACTCTACTTTTAATCCTTCAGAAGTTAGAGCCAGCAACTCTACCTCATTTGTCTTATTAGTGCAAGAGAAAAAGCTTCTGTAAGGTCAGCCTTTTAAATATTACGGAACTGGGTGGGAAAGGGTGATGGTCAGAGCTCAAGTAGAATTGTGAGTGGGTGTAAATGTATTAGATGAGTGGAATGCTTCATTGCTTCTCTGAATGAGTAGCACAGATGGAAGATGGAAAAGAGAATGAGATTGGCAATGAAGTTGAAGCATTGTTCTTATTTCCTTGGTTTCACTTCCATTTTTTCTTTCTTATCTTTAAAATGGTATTCCTCTTACCTTGCCATCTTCTTGAGATATTATAGCCAAGGCTGAGTTCTCCTCCTCCGAGAAAAGTGGAATTTTTAAGGTGATTCCTAACTGCTGAAAAGTTTAACTTTCAACTGGAGGTTGCACTAAAAGAAATTTCCTTCCATCTCTCTCTACAACTGGCTGCCTTTTAAGTTTCAAAGAAAGATCTCTGAGACAGAAGTGTGAGAAACCTTGCTTGTCCCCTAATATTTGGGAGCCATAATGTAATTAAAGTAGAATGTGTATCTTCAATGAGTTAGAAACCCATATTGTTCTAAACACTATTGTTTTTTGCAAACTAGATCTACAGTGATTTTGTATCAGTATGTTTGATTTTTTTTAAAGTAGGTATCAAAATTATTTTCAGTCAGAAAATGTTGAAAGTAATACATCTTTCATTTGTCTTAGTGAATGTTGATAATGGTAAAATCTGAACACTTTGCTAGCATTAAACACCCTAATGGAATATGCAATAGATTAAAAAAAAAAAAGAATCTGACCATTAGCCACTGAAAGGCTGTCACCTCTATGTGTAGAATTTTCTCAATAGGGGAGGAACATGTTTTACCTGAATAAAAATAATGTGTCTGCTTGATGTTGTAAAGACTCCAAGAAGCTGATTATTTGGTAACCACTTGAGTTAGGTGATTTTTAATTGTGTTTGATGTCTTATAACCTAAACTTCCTTGGACTCTTTAAAAGTGTCTGGTTTGACCATCAGCTTCTGATGAATGCATTTTTGGAGGGGTTGGGCCTATCAGTTAAGTGCTTTGAAGACAGAATCCCTCTCTTTGTGTCACACCTGAATGCCACAGAACATGATTCTTGGAGCTTGTTTAATTTGGGCTCAAAGGGAAGAGTGCCATCTACTGAATGGCCAGCATCAAGTTGAGTAGTCCCTAAGTTTTCCTTAGCCTGGTATTAGAGAAACCAGGCCCAGCTTCTTTTGGAGGATTTGACAGGATCATAGTACCAAGTGGAATTGTTGCCTGCTTAATTTTAATTATGCTTCCCAGCAGGAGGCCTAAACACATAATGAAGAATGAATTCATCACTGGTTGGAATGCATGGGAAAGGAGAAACTTTAAAAAGTTGTTGGGACTTCTTTTAAAAAACAGTCTAGTAACAACAACAGCAAAAGAATAAAAACAGTCTAGTGATGGTGAAATCATTATTAAATTAAAAGTGGTAAAGAAAATTACAAGTGTTTCTTAATGAAACACCTTATATTAGTAATTTTGGTTATTGATGGCTTTTGCAGGCAATTACAATACTGTTGTTTAAGATCTGCTTGGGTTTAAAATCAGCAAAAAAAAAAAAAAAAAAAAAAAAAAAAAAAAAATCATTTGCCTAACTGGATGTACAGGTTTCAAAAGAATACTTTGATTTATTTTTTCTTTGCCCCTTTTCTTTGTTTTGTCTTCTAAGACAGTAATTCTTACTTGAGTGAATTCATTGTTTCAAAGTAGATTTTGTCATCGTTGTTTTGGTGTATGTGAGTGGTCTTTTTTCCTGTCTTCTAGAAACTGCCTTTGGTAGCCATGGCTAGAATTAGAGGTGGTAGGACCTGTTATAAGTTCGAGAAGGTTTAGGGTACCTGGAATAGGCCTGTGAAAACCAGACAAGAGGTAACCTTGGCAATCAGAATTGAAAGGATGCTTTGAAAGTGTTAGGATAAGAAGAATATCCTTGATTGTTGTTTTATATTAATGTCTATTGTATGTAATTACTTAGTAACCATTTTTTTTCTGAGCACTTAAGCCTTGTCAAGGATCATAGTAAGAACTATACATAGGGAGGCGGCTGTGGCTCAATCAGTAGGGCTCCCGTTTACCATATGGGAGGCCCCGGGTTTGGTTCCCGGGGCCTCCTGGTGAAGGCAAGCCCACCCGCACGGTGTGGTTAGCTGACCCAGCGAGCACAAGCAGCAAGGGGGGGGATAAATAAATAAATAAAATCTAAAAAAAAAAAAGAACTATACATAAATTATCTGAAATTTAGTGAAGTAACTTATCCAAGATCACATAGTTAATAAATGGCAGAACCAAGAATTGAGCCCAAGGCTAGTTCCCTTAAATGCTACACTATTTTGGTGATTTATTTGACTTATCCATGTTAGAGACTGCACAAAGGACTTGAACCAAGATTAGAATATTTCTGTCTGAATTGAAAAATATATATTTTTTAAGGTGTTGGTGAAATGAGTAAATAGGATTGAGATTTCACTAGGATCAGTTACATGAGATGGACCTTCAAGTGTTTGTTATTTGATTTTATTGATAATATTCTTTGTCCCTTTGTTATATTGTTTCTGATTTAAAACCATAAGAAAAGTTTATTATTGACACTTTGAAGTGGATTGTTTCACATTGGGCATGTGCTTAAAATATACTGCTACATGGAAAGAGGTGTTGAGTTACTTAATGGTTTTCTGCCCGATACATTTTTTCACTTTTGATTTGGTGATTATTTTTTTTTTTTTTTTAATGAGGTACCAGGGATTGAACCCAGGAACTTGTACATGAGAAGCAGGTGCTCAACCACTGAGCTATATCTGCTCCCCTGGTGATTATCTTTTGGTGTTTTATTTGCCTAAATTTATTTTTAGATTGTAGGATTTTTCAGTATGGCAGTAATATCCCATGTCCACAGCAAAATAAAATTCAACCACGTGCTAGTCCGAGGTCCTGAGGAAGGCTTAACTTCTTGTGCGCACCATGTGTGCTCTGTAGACAGAATGGGTACCGTACCTCACAGATATGTGCAATTGCTTTATGGTGTGCTTGCATCCTCTCAATTAAGAGACATTTAGGGGAGTGGATGTGGCTCAGCCCATTGGATGCTCACCTCTCATGTGGGAGGTCCCAGGTTGGGTTCCCGTGCCTCCTGGAGAAGGCGAGCAGACAAATAATGAGCAGACAGATGAGCGAACGAATTGGGGGAAGGGGGAGATAAAGTAAATTAAAAAAAAAAAAGGGTGGTATTTAATACCTGACTACTTTTATGATGTGTTTGTTGTTAATATTATTTTAAACACGTTTTGACATTAAAAGTCACCTTTGTTACTTTAAAAAACACTGTTTTGGTATATCCCAAAGCTTCTTAAATTGTAGTTCAATGATGGTTGTGTTGATTGTGTGTTTTAGGGCTTCTGGTTCTTCCCCTTCATATGTAGGGGAATTATGCTTTAGCCATGCACCTTCCAGAAAGCCCCCATAGGAATATTACATGCATAGCTCCTTGGGATTTTCCTCTTCATTCCTGTTAAACATAGGAAAGGTCAGCAACAACTAAGACAACAATAAGAAAGATCTTATTTGCCAGGGTGTGATGAATCCAAATGACAGGCACAGATAAGGAACGTCACAGGCCATCTTGTCAAGAAGAGAGTGTCACGGATGAAGTGGTCTGAACAATCCCCTACCCCGTGCCACCACCCTACGCCCCGTAAAGGGAAACAAGGATGGGCCTTGAGGAGCAGGGTGGATTTTCACTAGGTAGTGTGGATGAAAAGGGTTTTGGCCATAAATTACTGTCCACAAAAATAAAAATTCTTTTTCTGTAGCACAATGAGAGATAATTCCTAAGAATGGTTCAAAACTTCTTCCCGCTGTGAGGCATTTGAAGGCTACAACACCACGTATTAGTAAGAGTGACAAGGACACACCGCTCGGGAAGTATATTAGAATATTGTGGGTGTGGAGGAACAGGCTGGTGGTGGTGGCGATGGTGGTGGGCAAGGATCATGTAGAGTTTGGTAACACTCTTCTGAACCCCTTGTGAGAACAACCAGTTCATAGAAAAATCCTTACACTGCTGTTTTGAAGCTTAGGAAAGTTGGTATTAGCAAAATGACTTTAGGAATCCTCCTCATTCCCAACTCTGAACAGGGAAAGCCTCCTTTTGGGAGGTATACATTTTGGAAAATCTGTATTTGTCCTTCATTTACTTTGCTGAATGCTAGAGTATAGTTCTGTCAATGGCTCTGTTATTACTTTGAAATCTGATATGTGTGTGTGTGTGTGTGTGTATTCAAGATATAAACATTTCTATTTAAAATTTTTATAAAATAACTGTCTATTTTTGGATTTTAGAGGATTTGATCCAAAGTGTCTGAATTCTCTATCCTAGAGTTGGTAATGTTTATCACTTACTATTTGAAAAATATTTAGTGTAACTATTAAAGACATTTTGAGCAAATACTTTAAAAAAAAAATTATTAGAAGGAAGTGGATGTAGCTCAAGTGTTGAGCGCCTCCTTCCCATATACGAGGTCCTGTGTTCAATCCCCAGTACCTCCTTGGAAAAAAAAAAAAAAGATTTTATTTTTAAAAGCAATTTTAAGTTTATAGAAGAATTGAGCAAAAAGTGCAGTGTTCCCACATACCTTCTCTTCCCTTCACATTTTCCCCTGTTATGAACATCTTGTATTAGTGGGGCACATTTGTTTCAGCTGATGAATCAATATTGATACATTATTATTAACTGAAGTCTACACTTTACATTTGGATTCACTCTTTGTGTTGTACAATTTTGTGGGTTTTGACAAATCATAATGTCATATATCCAGTATTATAGATCATTCAGAGCAGTTTTACTACTCTAAATATCCCCTGGCTCCACCTAGTCATCCCTATACCCCTTCCCATTACCTGAGTCCTGGCAACCATTGATCTTTTTACTGTCTCTAAAGTTGTGCCTTTTCTAGAGTGTCATATAGTGCAGTATGTAGTAGCCTTTTCATACTGGCTTCTTTCACTTAGCAATATGTATTTAAAGTTTTTCCATGTCTTGTCGTGGCTTGATACCTCATTTCTTTTTATTGCTGAATAATATTTCCATTTTATGGATGTACCATGATTTGTTTATGCTGTCTTTTTAAAATTTCTTTTTTATGTTTTCTTGTATATAAAATATGTGAGGGATTGGGATATATCATCTAAAGATCCATTTCACCTTGATGATGCTGTGATTGTACTTCAGAGGAAGGTGAATTCATCAATGAATTATTTTAGCTGGAGGGTTGCCAAGAAACTTATGATTGTGCTGTATGAAAATTCTGGGAATGGGTCTAATTGAAGGCCTAGACTGTGAAAGTCCTTGACTCTAAATGTGGCAATTGAGAAAAGGACATCATCACTCCAAGAACTTGCCAACTCTTAGAGTTTATTTCAGTTCTTCAGAAGCTAAGAGCCCTTGACAATAAACAATGGACGCAGCCTTTCCCAAAGCAATGAAATGAGCAAGGATAACGACTTTTCCTAAAGCAAGCTATAGAAACAGTTTAGCATAATAGAAATGGTGCTTCTTCCCGCTTCCATCCAACTTTATTATGTGTAGTATGTTAGTTCCTCTAAATATTTCTGTGACCTCTGGTTAGGTACCCTTTTCTTTTCTGAGCCATTCCATACTTCCTTTCATTTGCTCATTTATTCATTCAACAGATATTTATTGAACATTTATTATGTGTCAGGTCCTCTTCTAAGTGTTGGGAATGCAGCAGTAGTCAAAACAGACAAACTCTTCTGCCTTAATGGAGTTTATATTCTTGGGAGTACAAGTATAAGTAAAGTGTCAGTGATAAATGTTTTTGAGAAAAATAGAGCAGGGAAGGAAGACAGAGAATGTTTAGGTGGTAATTGCAAATGTAAATAGAGTGGCCATGTGAAGTCCTTACTGAGAAGGTGACGTGAGCCAAGACCGGATATCCAGGAGAAGGTCATTGGAGGTAGAGGGAATGGCAAGCACAAAGGCTCTGAGGCCAAGCCTATCTGCCATGAATGAACTAGAATGAGGGAAGAGTGAGGGAAAGCCATCGAGTGGCTTTGAACAGAAGTGTGATACCATCTGTCTTAGGTTTTGCAAGGATTGTTTTGGCTGTGTTTTGAGACTAGACCATCCTGGGCAGCTGTGGCTGCAGGAGGACAATGCAGTGGTCTCAGTGAGCGATGATAGTGGCTTGCATCTGGTAGAGGTGGTGAGAGTTGATTAGATTGTGGATATATTTTGAAGAAAGAGCCAACAGGATTGACTAACTGGGATGTGGGTTATACGGGAGAAAGGAGTCAAGCTTGGCACCAAGGTTTTGGGCCTATGTAAAAATCTGAAGGAGGAGCAAGTTTGGGGGGCGGGAGTGAATAGGAGTTCAGTTTGAGACATGTTAAGTTTGAAATGTCGGTTAGACATCCATTTGGAGATGTTGAGTAGGAAGTGGGCTATGAATAGAATCAGTGCATAGTTATAGGCTGAATATATAAACTTGAGAGTTATTATTTTCTTCCTCCATTTTTAAATGGATATATTTAATCCTTTTGATGACTAGAGTAAACCTTGCTCTAATAAGGGATTAATGTATCTTGTAAAACATTGGATTTATTTTTTCCAAGGGCCCCTGATCCCAGAGGAAATCTATTTCTCTAAAGATAGAAAATTTACTTTTAACCAAAATATGAAAATAAAAATAATGTTGCTACTGCCTTTTAAAGATGTGTATATGGGAAGCGGCTGTGGCTCAATAGGTAGGGCTCCCGTTTACCATATGGGAGGCCCCGGGTTCAGTTCCGGGGCCTCCTGGTGAAGGCAAGCCCGCCCACACAGCGCGGTTAGCTGACCCAGCGAGCACAAGCAGCAAGGGGGGGATAAATGAATAAATAAATAAAATCTTTAAAAAAAAAAAAAAAGATGTGTATTGAGTGTAAGATGGTGTAGCCACTTGGAAAATAGTTTGACAGTTCCTAAAAAAGTTGAACATAGGATTACCATTCTGACCCAGCAATTCACCTTCTAGGTATATGCTCAAAAGAATTGAAAACCTGTGTTTACACAAAAACTTGTACACCAGTGTTTGTAGCAGCATTATTCATAATAACCAAAAAGTGGAAACAACCTAAATGTCCATAGCAAAATGTGATATATCCATACAATGGAATATTATTCAGCCATAAATAGGAATAAAGTATTGCTGTGTTCTACAATTTGGATGAACCTTGAAAACATGCTACATGAACAAAGTCAGACACAAAAGGCCAAATACTATATGATTCCATTTATGTTAAATGCATACAACAGGCAAATCCATAGAAACAGAAAGCAGATTAGTGGTTGCCAGGGGCTGGGGCTGAAGGGTGGGGGCAGGAAGGAAGGGGTAATGGAGGAGTTACTGCTTAATGGGTATTGGGTTTCCTTTTGGAGTGATGAAAAGTTTGGGACAAGACAGCAGTGATGGCTGCATAACATTGTGAATATACCAGAAACACTGAATTGTATACTTAAAAAGTGTGAATTTTATGGCATGTAAATTATATCTCAATAAAAAAAGATTATACCAGAAAAAAATTGTGTATGTGCATGTATATGTACATGAGAACAACAATAACTTTTATGGACCTTATTTTTAAAATAGAACTGCTTTCCCAGTAGAAAATGGATGAAGCAAGAATTACCATACCCAACCTGGTTTAACTTGGTTTGCTTAAAGTCCAGGTAGAAATCAGGAGGCAGGGTGTGATCCTATCCCTAATAAATCATGGGTGAGTCTAATTTTTTTTTAATTCCCTATTTCATATGGTGACCTAGATAAGCAAAAGTAAGTTCTATGATTATCATTTCCATGGGTTTCAGAGAGTGGAAACCAGTTTACAAATAAGTTTGTTAGATCTTTTATCAATAAAGATGATTTGGTTTTTTTTCCATGCCTATAACTAAAAATATGGAGGAGTCAATTCCCAATATTTTTTTAGCCAACCCAAGATAATATTTACCTTCTTAAAAACATTATTGGGGGGAAATGGATGTGGCTCAAGCGATTGGGCTCCTGTCTATCATATGGGTGGCCCCAGGTTCGATTCCTAGGGCCGCCTGGTGAAGGCAAGCTGGCCCGCGCTGCAGAGAGCTGTGGCAGCAAGATGATGCAACAAAGGGAGACGCAGAGGAGAGACAGTGAGAGACGCAGCAGACCAATGAGATGAGGTGGCTCAGGTGATTGAGTGCTTCTGTCCTACACTGGAGGTCCCAGGATCAGTTCCCGGTACCTCCTAAAGAGAAAAGCAGACATGGAAATCACACGGCGAATGGACACAGAGCAGACAGCAAGCGCAAAAACAACAAGGAGGGGGGAATAAATAAATAAAATCTTAAAAAACAACAACAACAACAACATTATTGGGCAGTGGATGTGGCTCAAGCGGTTGAGCACCTGCTTCCCACATGAGAGGTCCCGGCTTCGGTTCCTGGTGCCTCCTAAAAACAACAACAGCAAGCAAACAAATGAAAAGGCCAACTCGGGAGCCCATGTGGCTCAGTGGTCGAGAGCTGGCTTTCCACATCTGAGGTCCTGGGTTGAATCCCAAGCCGAGCCCCCCGAGCCCCTGGTACCTCAAACAAACAAACAAAAAACATTATCAACATAAAAGGATGGATTTGCCTGTCAAAGAAACACTTGAAAGGATCTTTAATTTATCTTTCACATACCATTTACCCTAATGTTATTTTGACTATATCTATTATCTTTTCTCCTTTATTAGAATGAAAACTAGAGAACAGAGGTCCATATTAATTGAATGGCTGCAATATGCATGGCATGACATGTTTTCAGCATTTTAAGGGAAGCATGTGTGACCCAGACAAGGACCATAGTGGGAAAGAGAGACTCTTATGGGACTGACTTCAATGCCAACCTGAGCTATGTTATAGCAGTGACTTGAAGTGAATTTGGGCACAGAGAAGAAATATTTATTCCACTGGGGAGAAACAATCCATGGAGGAGGGTGGCATTTAAGTTGAGCTTTAGAGGATCAGTAGGATTACAAAGGTTGAGGGTGAATTACAGGCCAGGATAATAGAATATGCAAAGGCAGGTGGATCTGGGATGGATGTGGTGGGAGAGGAGGCAGGAAAGGTAAGGTTGAGAGCACCAGATCCTGAAGCTCTTCTGTGCTATTTTAAGAAATTCCTACTTTATTCTGTGGCATCCATTTTAGCTGATGAGAGTTATGATCAGATAAGTCTGAGATTTGGAGGTGTGAAGAATGGCGTGATGAAGAGAGTATTGGCAAAGAGACAAATTAGGAGACATTTAGAGATAAGCACATGAACTAAGGCAGTGGCTGTGAGATTAGCAAGGGAGGAATGGGGCATTTTGGAGGCAAAAGTCCATACGATTTGCTGAACAATGCAGAGGTTCAAGGAACATATTCGACCACAGTGTTTGTATGGGGGTGGGGGGCAACGACTGGTAGAAATTTAGTGTTAGATTTTACTCCATTTCCAATATTCTGATTTATGATAGAAGGAAGATACACATGTTCTACTAGAAATTAGGTAGTGTTTTAGCAGCAGCCCATACAAGGGGTGTTTGTAACAGAAATGTATTGGCTCACAGTTTCAGAGGCTAGAAGGCTTGCTTCCTTCCGAGGGTCATTTTTTCTGGCTGGCTGGCAATCTTTGGGGTTCCTTGGCTTTTCTGTCCTCTGGCAGTACACATGGTGGCATCTTCTTTCTCTTCCGGGTTCTGTTGAATTCCAGCTTCTGGCTACTCCCCATGGCTTCTCTTTCTTTCTGACTTACTTATAAAAGCCTCCAGTAATCTGGATTAAAGCCCAACCTGATTCGGTTGGGCCAGACCTTAACTGAAGTAAGAGATCTTACTTACAGTGGGTCCATACCTACCAGAATGTGGACCAGGACAAGAACAAGAACATTTCCAAACTGGGGTACACAAGTCAGTACACCAAAGATAGATTCAGAGAAGTGGCTATGGCTTAAGCAACTAAGCTCCTGCCTACCACACAGGAGGTCTGTGGTTTGGTTCCCAGTGCCTACTAAAGAAGACAGTGAGCTGGTGTGACAGGCAGGCATGACAAACTGACAAAACAAGATGACACAACGGAGACAGAAGAAAAACGTACTAAGAGACACAACAAAGTAGGGAGCAGAGGTTCCCAGTGCCTCCTAAAGAAAAAAAAGATGAGCAAGACAGCAAGCTAACGTGATGGGCAGGTGCGGCAAGCTGATGCAACGAACTGACGCAACGAGAGACACAGGAAGAAAAAACATAATGAGAGACATAACAAAGCAGGGAACAGAGGTGGCTCAAATGATTAGGCGCCTCCCTCCCACATAGGAGGTCCTGGGTTCAGTTCCTGGTGCCTCTTAAAGACACAGCACACAGCAAGCAAGCAATGAGGGGGTGGGGAGAAATAAATTTAAAAAAAAATCTTAAAAAAAAAAAAAAGGTAGATTTCAGCAAGTCTTAAAGGCATCCTTTCTTTCCCACTCATAAAGATTTTACAAACTTGATTTTTTTATTTGTTTTCTTCTTGGTCAACTATTGTGTTTTCTTCCTTAACAACTATTACCCAGTGGTCTGCTTTTTGGATTTGTTTTCGTGTGTGCATTGGAAATTATTGAATAGTCATCATTTTGGCTTAAAAAATGTCTTTTTTCCAAATGTATTGAATATTTACTTGTTGCTTACCCCTTCCCACCTGCTTTACTCCTCTCCCCTCCACTTTTGAGAAAGGAAGAGAAAGGGGCATGCCTAAAATGAATGTAAGAATATGTTAAAGAAACTTAGCCCATTTACTAATTTGACTGGGATTCAGTGTTTGACCAGAGCAAACTAGTCTCTAAGCACTGTGGTTAATTGAGATTTTAATTCAGGACCATTATCTGAAAGGTTCAGAAAGTAATGATGTGAAATAATTCATGTTCTGTATTGTTTAAATAGTAAGGAATGAATTTTGCTAATTAATTTATTTCAGTGTGTTTTACTTATACCAGTAGTCAA
Organism: Tolypeutes matacus; assembly: GCA_026826555.1. Classification (NCBI taxonomy): domain Eukaryota; kingdom Metazoa; phylum Chordata; class Mammalia; order Cingulata; family Chlamyphoridae; genus Tolypeutes; species Tolypeutes matacus. The sequence continues at coordinate 3,017,964 of JAKSZT010053836.1, forward strand.
GTAGAAAGAGCCTCTTACATGTTTCTAAATTTGTTTATTTAAAAGAAAATCTCAATTATCAAAGATACCTCACTTCATCTCTTCCTAAATACCATACATATGCATCATTTTCATTTTCTTTAAGAGTTTTATCGCAGGAGTTAATGCAATTTGGAATTTAAATATACTTTACATCTACTTTGGAAAGCTAGTCTACCGAGTAATTGTTCTGATGATTGTGAACTTGTGTAGTTACTGGAATTAAGGAAAACGTCTCCAAATTGAAGAAAAATAGTTACTTGGTAACTAAGCTTTACATTATAATGCAAGTGGCCTATTGTTCTTGTTCAGGAATTAACACTGATTTCTTTTATACAGAATGGGGATTTTGTATGACATTAGCTGTTTAAAGTATTCTCAGTCTAAGAGAAAGGAATTTTCAATAATACATATATTTCTGATTTGCTACGTATTTTGAGACGTTTACTTTATTTGAAATTTTGAAACATCGTTGAAATGTGGGAAAGCAGAGAGAGTTCTAAATAAATGCTTAGATTAGATATGATCTTTTCAAAGCTTTATACTCACCCAACGTGTAGGTCACGTCTGTGGTAATGTTCTTAGAAATCGGTCACATTTGAAAATCCAGTTCCTGGCCAGCACCATCGGATGGCACTTTACATTATGTACTTTGAAAGCATTTTTTGCATTGCAAAAAAGAAAATTACATGATGCAGATTTTTCTTACCTGATTGAAAGTTGTTACAATTATAGTTGAAATTTAACAAACTGAATTAAAGGCATACTTATCCAAATGCATGGAGTTACAGACACCTCATATAGTAAAGGAGTCTTACAGTTATCAGCTTTTTATAGAATTGTCAAGACTTTTACATTTTTCTAGTGACCCCCCTTAAAGAGGTCTTACTAAAAGGTCTTGCAGGTTTGTGAAATTTGGAGGCACTGACTTGGTTGGAATATACTCAAAGGGCAATCAAGAAATGGCATTGATTGATGTGATTGGCATTTTTCCACCAATTACTTACAGCTCTGGACAGCTGTTATATAATTATATACCTGTGTATATGTTTGTCAGAGTTGACTGAGTATTTGACATACAGGGTATTATTTTAGTAATCTAGGAGTTGGCAAACTAGAGAAAATTTGTGAGATAATTTTGAGTGGCATGGATGGATCTAAGCCAGGGGTTCTTAACCAGGGGTCCGTGAGCTTGAATTGAAATTCAAAAAAACATTATTCCAGTGGGGATGTGTTGGTGCAGGTGTGATATATTTATTAAATAATACACAGTATAGTGTGGATTTAGTAAGGGTCCATGGTTTTCACCTGACTGGCAAAGGGGTCTGTGGAACAAAAAAGGTTAAGAACCCCTGATCTAGGCAAATGTGAAATAGGCAAAATATGTCTTTAGTTTCCCTAAGATTCCATTCTCAGCTCCTCCTTTTTAGCTTTCCTTTACTCGCTTCCTTCTTCTTGACTTCCCAGGTGGCTAACGTGTCTCAGATAATCTGTGTTGAAAGGTTAGCTGATTAGTCCATTGCTTTTTCAGGGATGTTTACATTTTAACAGTGAGATCTTTTAATAATAAGGTTTTTCAGGTCCCTGATAGAGTAGTAAAGTAAAGTATTAAAGGAGATCCTTTGGATTGAGGGGCAGGGTTTGGGGGAGATGGGGAGGGGCAGGTTTAGTGCCAAGGTTATAGAACCCTGCTATGCAGTATAGTGACTATTGATCACTTGAGATGTGGCTAATCTGAATTGATATGTGCTGTAAGTGTAAAATATATACTAGATATCAGAGACTTAGTATGAGAAAAAGAATGTAAGATAACTCAAATTTTAAAATATTGATTACATGTTGAAATGATATTTTGGATATATTGGGTTAAATAAAATATATTATTAAAATTTCACCTGTTTCTTTTTACTTTTTAAAAATGTGGCTACTATAAAATTTAAAAGTATATATATATGTCTTACATTTTTTGGCTCATATTATATTTCGGTTGCCCAGTGCTGCTATAAAGAGAAGAGAGTTTATGTTGTGTTCTTATTGTTGGGAACTTGCAGAGGTTCAGAGAAATACTCCCCCAGGATGCCTTAGATACAGCTATTCCAGCTGACTTGGCTGGGCCAGTTTATATTACAGTGTTTTTTTGAGAGAGATTACCTACAAGCAACCACTCTCTCTCCTTTTCTTTCTACCTTTCTCAGTTTATGGTTTTTTGTTGTTGTTGTTGTTTTGTTTTTAGAAAAAAGGTTACTTGGCATACCATCTCTAATGGTTGCTAACTCATGACCAGCTTCTTTTGACAACAGCTAATTTTAAAAACCAGCAATTGATAGCTACCATGTATTGGATAGCTGCCATGTGCCAGGTACTTTACATATTACAAGATGAAGAAACTGAAGGTCGGATACATTGTGACTTTACCCTGGTTTGCCTAGTAGTGCCAGAATCGGTAATCCAACCCAAATCTGTCTTGTTCTAGAGCCAGTGTGCTTTCTGCTTTATTTTGTTCTCTACCATGTTTCCCATTTCCTAAGTATATCTTTTAGTATTAAGCAGAGAACTCTATATAAAGTGATCTCTTACCAAATGGTGTTCATTGCCTCATAAATATGATCCTTGAGTTGTTTTTCTTTTTCCTGGTGGATGACTCCAGTGCCCCTCACTCCAAGCCACCTCCCCGGTCTGGTACCTAATGAGTGGCTCAGACGTTAGTGATGAGGCTTAGGCTTATCCACAACCTGTTGAGCAGGATAGACCATTTAAAAGCCTGCTGTGAAAGAGCATCTTTCCCACCTTGAAAAACAATCAACAAAGAATGTTTCAGATGCCTTAAGGAGGTACAAAAGAGGTACTAAAGAGACAAACCAAAATAAGGAAAGGGCTTTTTATAGAGAAAGAGGGTTGAAGTAAAGTAATGGGATAGACTAAGCGTACTGAACTGGATAAATCTTGTATAATCCTAGTGGCCATGTCCTTGACATTGTTGCATTAAGAATGAGAGCAAGGGGAAATAGTCCATATGCTGGCATGCTAGTCTCTCTGAATTAGAATAGATACAATGACAAGTGACTGGTTGCTGCAGTCACTCACTCACTGCTCTCAGGCTTAAGCCAAGTGGTGGTGACTTTGGAAAGATAAGGGGAGAAAAGAAAGAAAAAAAAGTTTAAGGAGTAAAAGTAGAGTTGGGGTAAGGGGTGGGGAGGTTTGGGCAAGTTTAGCTGCAAAGCACTTTTTTTAAAGCACTTTTAATAAGCATGTACACTGTATTTATCATTTTAAGAGCTGTGTAAACTGTAAAATATTGTTATTTCAGGAAATAAACTGATGTACTAGTTTATCAGTACATCACTAGAAAATGAGGTGGTATGGATTCAATTTTCCCAACTATTTTAAATGGGAAATATAATCAATGTCCTTCCTACCTCTCTAGCTTTGCTTGATGATGAGATAAGATCATGCTGAGTGGGAAAACACGTTGTACACACTCCTATACTGTATAAATGTCATTGTTTTTATATTGTTAATTCTCTTCATCTGAAATACTGCCTACTTGAAACTTCATTGAGAGGAAAAGTGGGTACCCAAGAACACCCACATTATGATCAAAAGAAGTTGAAGTTAAATGGCTAAATTAAATAGGGCCAACTTGACTCTCATTCCTAGACTTTATAGAAGGGACAGTAGCAGCCCTGTGGTGAGGGGACTGTGGACCTAATTGCTTAACATAATCAACCCTTTTAAAACTTGGCTTTTGTAGATCAATTATATAAGCCAAGCATTGCACATGCATGTGCACATAGACACACCATGTTTTTCCTCAAGTGAAAAGTCCTGTTGAATGGCTACTAAAATTTTTTTTTTAATATTCATAGTAATAAGCCTAGTTTGCAGTTCTTTGATGTTCATGGTCTTCGACTTCCAACCAAGTTAGTGTAGGGTTGCTGTAACTACCAGATAGCAGTCTTTCCTGATCTAGTGTTAGATGCCAACAGACTAATAAGAATAAAAGTAAGACGTATTCACATATAGAATTTGAAGTATTATTTTAACTGGTCATCTAGCAAAGTTACCATAAAGAGTGTAAGTTGAATACATTCATTTACCATACAATTCTTTGTTCTTCAGGGCAATCCCTGAATGCCTCTTTACTTTGTGTTTCATGTAAAATACTAGGTACAGTCAAGTGCCAGTTTGAAATTTACTTGGGATTCATCCAGGTGGCAGATCAGTTGTGCTAATCAGATGGACCCATTTCTGAGGAATGGGATTTCATAGCACAGGCAATGTTATTGAAGTATAGTTATTTTTTAAATGCCTCAATTTTTATTTTTAAAATCCTTGTAAGTGCTATATCACAACATATTTAGTGCAAAAACCTCATACATTTTCTAAATAAAAATAATAGGGACAATAAATTCATTGTGCTATATTCAATTGTTTTTAATTTCTATTTTGAGTTTCTGGCATGAAAACTTGCATTAATCTCTATGAACAAGAAAGATGAAGTGCAGATGAGTTAAACCTAGTCAACATTGCAGGCAACTAGCTCTTTGTGTAGAGTCAGATGTTAATTAACACTCTGTTTAAGCTAAACAAGTAGGTGGGGCTACTGAAAGACTACTTGGCATAAATGAAAAGAAATCCAAACATCATAGATAATGGTTAGATCTGAAGAACTAATGTGGATCCTTTTTAGTCCTGAGATTAAATCTGTATAAATGTAATATATTGTCATTTTCACATTAAGAACTCTCATGCACAGGGTAGCATTCCCCAAAGGATGTTCTGTAGATCATTAGTTTTAAGAGATTCTCCAAGAAAAATAGTCCCAAATATGTTTGGGAAACTACTTTCTGTTCTCTTCCTCTTGAAAGTTTGTTGTGTACCTTAACATAGCAAACAATGAGGATATCTCAAACTAAATAAATCATATAGACCACAGAAATCAATCAGTCACACTCTCTCTCTAATAAAATCTATTAACATTCCATGGAACTTCTGTTTAATATACTACACTTGGGGGAAACAGTGCCCTTATGTAATGAGTTAGCAGATCTTAGAGGTTTTTTCTGTGATTACTCTTTTTGAAAAATCATAATTAAAATTAAATTTGGGAGTTATATCTACATGGGAGCTTTAATGTTTGTGATTAAAAATTGTGTTTTAAAATCAGTATTGGAAGGCAATTTTACATAGAAATAAATATTCATTTTTATGGGGTATATCTTTGAATTAATATTGACATTATAGATCTGGGGGCATTTTGATGCTTTTTGTAAATGTAATTTTCCTTTTATTTTAAATAATTCCATTTACTTTTGGTAGCCCACTCAATTCTTTTATAAGCTGTTTTTTAACTTAAAATATATTTTTCAAGAATAAAATAAAATGTGATTATTTTAATTTCAACTACTAAGGAGGCATTTTAGTAGCAGTTCAACTAGTTTGTAATTATTTTCATATGAACTAGAAGGAAAACCAAAGATTTCAGTAATTCAGGTTACTGCCATGTAATGTTATATTAAATGAAATTTTGAGCTTGTCAACTGTGGCAGTTTGATATTATTTATAAGTTCCAAAAAGAGATATTATGTTTGTAAACTGGTCGATTCCTCTGGGCATGATACCCTTTGATTGTATTAAATTCAAAGGTTGTTTATTTGATTAAATTAAGATTAGGACTTTGATTCAGCCATGTTAATAGGGCATTGAGTCCCTGCCCCCCTCGGTGGGTAGACACTCACACACAGTAGAACACAGAGGAATTGTGACAGCTCATTGAACATGGCAGAGGCCCCGGGAAGTGAGATAAGCCTGATGGTCTATAGCTGACCTTGTGAAGAGAACAGAGCAACTGAGCCCAGAAAGAAACGAGCCCTGGGGAGAGAGACTAGCCTTATGCCCACCTACAGCTGCCATCAGAAGAAGCTGGCACCATGGAGCCTTAAGAGGAAGAAGAAGGAAGGCTGAACCCTTGCAGACATCACCCACCATCTTGCTTCAACATGTGGCAACAGACTTTGGGTGAGGAAGTACCTCTTATGGTACCTTGAGTTGGATTCTTTAGGGCCTTGTGACTGTAAGCTTCTATCCCAAATAAATACCCTTTATAAAAGCCAACAGAGTTCTGGTACTTTGCATCAGCACTCCTTTGGCTGACTAATACATCAACCTAGACAGTGACAGTTTAAGGATGAGCAGATTACTTATACCAAAACCTATTATTTATATTCTCTAACCTAAATATACATCAAAGATTTTTAATAATCTCTTTGCTTTCCATGAATTTCTTAAAGATGACAGAATGGTTATTTATTTATTAATTATTTTAATTTTGTATATCAATGTTACAAGTTACTCTGTTAACACAAGATAACTACAATAACAGTAAATCCCCCCCCCATATTTGTTCATTCGTCAATCTTGAGGTATTTGAGATGATGTCAGCTCAGCCTGCTTCAGGCTGAGAAGGGACTTAGATATTATGGGGCAGAGGAAAGGAATTGTTTTGCTTGTAGTTGAAGCTACTTGTTTTGGGGGTGGGACTTGTCTATCATTATTGTTTTGTTGTCCAGGGCAATCCTGAAGAACTGGAGAGTAGGAGTTGGCCTCAACTCTGCTGGGTTTTAGGGCTTAACTGGCATATGAACAATCCAAAGGTTTAAGTCTCTGAGAAATATATTTAACAGGACCATTGAAAATTATAGGTTCGAATAAAAGGAGTAGAAGAATCATGATTAGGGGAATTATAAATGAGTATAACTATGCTATATTGAATAAATAGATTTTCATATATTCCCAAATAGGGCTTGCTGAGGGGCTGTTTATTTCCTGATGCTGTATTGCTTGCCTTTGGTGTCTGGATGTCCCTAGAGCCTTTTTTTTTTTTTTTAAGATTTATTTATTTATTTTACTTTTTATCCATTTTTAAACCCCCCTGCCCCCTCTTTTTGCTTTTTGTTTTTGTGTCCATTTGCTGGGCAATTCTCTGTGTCTGTTTCCTGCCCTCTCTTCTCATCCTTCTCCTCCTATCTTCACCAGGATTTGATCCTGGGAACCTCTGATGTGGGAGAGATGCATTCTGCCACCTGGACCAACTTAGTTCCTGGTTTTTCAGCGCGTCTCATCTTGACGCTCCCTTTGTGTCACTCTCCTATTACATCATCATCTTGCTGCGTAGCTCAGTGGGTCCTGGCATGCCTGCACACCAGACCTGGGGGCACGCCTGTGGGCATGCTGTGCGTGGGGCCTGGTGGCCCACGTGCCTTCTGTATTTTTCTTTATTTTACCAGGAGGTCCTGGGGATCAAACCCAGGTCCCTCCATATGGAAGACAGATGCCCCACCATTTGAGCCACATCCGCCCCCTGCCTCAGAGCCTTTTTGTTTCTGTGGCAGTTTGTGAAATCTGCCTGAGACCTACATAAGTGAAACCTCCAGAATCACTTCCTGACTCACTTTGAAATCTCTTAGCCATAAAAGCTCTGTTTTATTTACTATTTCCCTCTAATGGCCAAGATCTTTTCCCAAATGCATTGCTGATTAACGCTTGGTAATAATCCCTCAGTGTCAGGGAGGCTCATACCTGGGAGTCATGTCCCATGTCCGGGGAAAGTAGTGAGTTTATTTGCAGAGTTTGGCTTAGAGAGAGGCCACGTTTGAGTAACAATGTTGGTTTTCAGGTGGTCACTCTTAGGCATTAATTATAATTAGGCTTAGTTTGATTATTATAGTAATACAGGAATAAGGTTCATAAGTGCAAGCATTAAGATCAAGGGCTTGGCATATTGACCTGTTTGTTTATTTTTTTACTTTTTTATTAGGCAAGGCTAATATATTCCAGAGGGTTTTACCATCTTATTTGAGAAGTAGCAGGGCTTCCCCAGGTTGGAGATTTAATATTTTGTTAGCTACTGTGTGAGCCTCTATCCAGAAAACATACCTATGACAACAAGAATACATTTATATTCCATGTAAGTATGCTTTAGGTGCCACCTTTTCCCCCATATACCACCCCACTATTAACACTCTTTACCATTGACATACCTTTATTATAGCTCCTGAAAGAACTTTCTTATATTTGCATTATTGACCACAATCCTCGGCCACCCTAGAGTTCACTATGTTATACAGTCTCCCATTTTATCCTATAGCTTTCCTTTTACCAGCATGTATGACCCCAAACCTCCTCTTTCAACCATGTTCACACACACTTCGGTATTAATTACACTCATATCGCTGTGTCACCATCACCTCCATCCGTTTCCAAACCATTACAATTAAACTAATTATAAATTCTGCACAGATTAAGCATCGGCTTACTAGTCTCTATTCCCATTCTATCTCCTGGCAACCTATTTTCCTGACTGTGAGAATGGTTTTTAAAGTGTTACAGCTAAATGTAGATCCTGAGTCATCTCCAGGTTAGAAAACTGGAAATTTGTGTCATTTTGTGAGTAATAGAAAATACTAAATATAAAGTCTTTTAAGTGTGAGCCAATATGTAAGTTAAATAAATTAAACCAAAAGAAAAAATAAACCTATTTAACCAGCCATGTTTCAGATTTTGGGAATGTAAAGTATAACTGTAACTTCCTGCCAGGAAAGGAATAGTTTTCTTGCCATAAGCCACAAACCAAATCATGATTCAATATTTTATTTTCAGTTGTATTTGGAAGACCATGTATCTGTTAGCTTTGGCTTACCATTTGCTGAATAACTAAAAATGTCATCTTTAATGCTAAGTACTATTTATGACTAGACCATCAAACCCCAAATGGAATTAAAAGAGATCCTTTTATACTGAAATATGAAATAAACATCATTTCCTTAGTTTTATGTTAGACAGTACAAGATCCTTAGGTTTACTCAGTTATGAAAGATAAGGTAGTTACCTCATCTATGCTGTTCCTTTTCCTCAGTATGTCCATCCACTCAGTTGCCCCTTTGCTGCTAACTCTTCTTCATTGATGGTCTCTTTCCACCTCTATGCCCAACTGCACCCAGGCAGCAGCTCCTATTTTAAAGGAATTGCAAGTAACTGAGAGTAGACTCATCAGGACAGTCTTTATTCTGAAGGATATTACTTGATGGGAACCTAAAGGTTAGGGTTGATAACTGGCCCCACTAGGAAGGAACCTCTTAGTAACAGCAGTGAGATAAAAATGCTTTAAACCTGAGCTAACCTAGCTGCCTAAACAGAAACTGCATGTGTGGAGCTATCTCTGCCCAATTACCATGAACATAATAATGATTATGTATGCCATCAAATAGATTTCAGATAGCTTTAATTTGATTAGAATGGTAAGTTTATACTCGTGTATTCAGCCTCCCTAATTTTTCTTATGTGACGTGGTCATCTACTTATGACTTTAATATGCAGGAAACACTGATTTCTACTTCTTATATGGACTTCAAGCAAACCAGTCTCTCAGTTTGTTCATTTTTTTTAAGATTATTTATTTATTTATTCATTTATCCCCCCCTTGCCGCCCGTGCTCGCTGGGTCAGCCAACCACGCCGTGGGGGCAGGCCCGCCTTCACCAGGAGGCCCCGGGAACCGAACCCGGGGCCCCCCACATGGTAAACGGGAGCCCCACTGATCGAGCCACAGCCGCCTCCCTCAGTTTGTTCATTATGTACCACTAAAGGCATGAGAATCAATGTTCTCAAAGGATCCTCTGCATTGTTAGAGGATGTATTTGGTGATTGTCTAATTTGCCACCTTCTGGATAATCAGAAATCTTCCCTTTCCCTTTGTGTACAGCCATTCCCATTAGAAAGGGAATGGGAACACTAGTACAAAGCTTTAATGTGCTTGGTAGACTAGTCTTACTCAGTAAGGGGCCCATGTATAGCTAGTCTATGATGATATTTTTCTCTTTGTTTGGCAGGCAAAGACCTGCCTGTATACAGCACATCTGCAGAGCTGCCAGTAGTGAGAGTTCTCATAAAGACTGTTTATCTATAGTTCTTACATATTTTTAAAGATAAAAGATAATATGGCTATTGTTGAAAATATAGAAAAATAGAAGAAAATAATCTATAGGCTCACCACTCAAACACAACCCATGTTAACACTATTTCCTTTGTATCCAGTTTTTCTTTGCATTTTACTATTGTTTTGAAGAGTCTATATAAATTTTATATTTTGTAATTTACATTATAGTAGTTTTTCATGTTATTTAAAAAATTTCATAAACATTTTTATTGATAACATAATATTCCATGTTGTAATTGTACTGTAATCAACTTATCCATTCTTTATTGTAGGCTTATATAGATTGTTTCTAATTTTTCGCTATTCAGAAACTGGAAGGCAAATTTTCATGCCTAAAATTCTTTTCTTTGTATTTATAATTTTTTACTTGGGATTCATTTTCAGAAGTGAATGTCTGGGTCAATAAGTATAACCATTTAAAGCATCCAGATTACAAAAGGTTATACCTATTTGTACTTAAACTGTCAATATATGACAGTAAATGGCTAATTTTTCTGGGTAAAAAATTTGTGTTTCCTTAAGAGGAAAGCACACATGAGCCTTCTTTGATATTAAAATAAGCAAAACCCCCAAATACTATTTTAGTTATTATTGCTGTGTAACAAATTATCCCCAAATTTAGCAGCTTAAAACAACAAACATTTATTACCTCCCTGCATCTGTGGATCAGATGTCCAATAATGACTTAGCTGGGTGGTTCTAGCTCATGATATTTTACGATGTTGCAGTCGAACTGATGGCCGGGCCTTCAGTCATCCCAAGTCTTGATGGGCTAGAATATCCACTTCGAAACTTACTCAGTTGGCTGTTACCAAGACTGAGAGCCTCAGTTCCTCAGCCTCCTCACAGGACTGTCTGAGTGTCCGTTAAACATGGTAATGACTTTCCTCAAAGCAAGTGGTCTAAGAGGGAGAATGAGAGGACTCAATAGCCATAGTCTTTTTTTTTTTTTTTTTTTTCCTTAGCCATAGTCTTTTTTAATTTCATTGTGGGAACATCCCATCACTTCTGTCCTATGCTTTTGTTGCTCAGATGAGCAACTGCATCAGAGTGTGAAAACCAGGAGGGCTGGGGTCATTGGAGGCTTCCATTTATATATGGATTATATAAGACTTTTGCCAAGACTGAGTGATGATCAGTGGGCCAGCTTAACTGAAACATAATTGGACAGATTGACACTGGCAGGATCATTCAGCACAAATCCAGTTTAACCAATTAATATTTGTACTGTAATTTCTCTGTATAACTGTGTAGCAATTTTTAATGGTGTCATCCCTAATTAGGAATAGTTAATTGCAAATTTAAGTACTCGTTCTGTTTTAGTATAAAGAAGTTAATAGTTTCATAGCAGCAAATCACTATATACATTTAAATACTTTTTAGGTATCTTTTTATGTCACTTTTAAGTTGGCATGCCTAATCAAAAAGCTGGAGTTAATTCTCTCTCAGAGGATATCTGAAAGTACCTGTCTCTAGATATTTTATTTTGTTTTGCTTTGTTTTTCTAGGATCCAAAGTATTAAGTTTAATAGCATCTGGAAAAAAATAGTTTTGGAATTCTGTCATCAGTACATAGAGACAAAATAGAAGACATAGAATACAGTCTGGTTATGAAAATGGATTTTCATTTCACTGAAGGGTTTGTAATAGGTACTTTGATAGCAGTATGGAAAAAGGACCAAAGGAGAGAGGGGGATCCATTTTACTACTTGGGGCAGATGTTGGAGTTAAGTAAGCTAGGAGAGTAATCATAGAGGTGGTGACTCTTGACAGATGAGCAGGAATTTCCAGGCAAGCTAGGGAATGGGGAGAGAGGACTCTTTTGCAGTGTGGCAGCAGCATGCAAAGGGCATGAGATAATATTTGGGCAATTCCCAAGTTGTTCAGTTTCGCTGGCATATAGAGTTCAGGGTGGGGTTGACTAGGTAAAAGATGAAGCTAAAGAGATCAGCAAGGGTTATATCATGGAAAAATTTACATATCATATTAAAGAATTTGGATTTTATTTTGTCAAAAGTGGGCGAGCGAAGGATTTATAGGAAGTGGAATGATGTGATCAGATTTGTATTTTTAAAATCTCATTTTGTGACTAGAAATGGTGAAAGTGTATCATGGTGTTTGTAACTAGCAGTGCTATTGTATGGGTATGACAGTGGTTGTAAGGGAAGGTCTGTAAGGTCTTGTCTATTACTGGAAGGGAGGCTGAAAACTGTAACATGGTACTGTATATGACAGTAAAACCTCAGGTAGAACACGAATATGGGTGATATTGAATATATAAGACAGTTTTTACGAAATATAAATACAAATATACTAGAGAGAAGGAAAAGGAATAGCAGCTATGTATGGCAGGGGAGGCATAGAGAGCTTGAGAGGTGATGAGTTTTGTTTGTTTGTTTTGTTTATTATGTTTTTTATTTTGTTGTATTTTGTTTATTATTATTAATAATGAAGGTGCTCTAAGAATGACTGAAGTGATGAATATACAAATATGTGATTATACCAAATACCATTGATTGTACACTTTGATGGATTTATACTTTATTAATATGTACCAATAAAATTGATTTGTTAAAAAATCTCATTTTGGCAGAAATCTTGAATAGATTGAGGGGTGTAAAGTTGAAGGCAAAGAGATTATTTTACTATTCCAGGAGAGGGAGAATAAGAGCCTCAAATAAATCCACAGAGTCAGGGATGGAGAGAAGAGACTAACATGAGAGGAGAAATGGTAAAACCAGAAAGAATTGCTTACTAATTGGATGTGGGTAATGAAGGTCCAGTTAAAGATGATTTAGGTTTCTATCATGGAGAAAGAAAACTGAGATGAAGATTTTCTCTCCTCCTTTCCCTACCCTACCTCCTTCTTTCTTCTCTGCCCCTCCCCCTCCCTCTCCCTAATGTGTGGGTAATAGGAGTTTGATGTTCATCATGTAAAGGTTGAGATACTTGGACAGCAGTAGGAGATACAAAGTGAGCACCTATAGCTGAAGCACAAGAAGTGTGATAGGACTGAAAATACAGTATATTTGTGAATTATGAGAAGAGAAATAATACTTGAAGCTGTGGAAGGCAGATGAGGCTGCCCATGGTGAATGTGCAGAGAGGTGTATGCCAAGGATGGAACTTGGTCGAATACCAAGGTATAAAATCATCCTCTTAATAGCCACAGTTCAGACTCAGAAAATGCCCGTGTAGGGATCCACTCCAATCCTGGCCCTGCATGAGGTTACATTGAGACAGGACTCCTGTGGGACACTGAACAATCATTTAACACCTCTGGGCCCAAGTTTCTTCATCTATAAAATGGGGTAAAAAGCAGTTCTCAAACTGTTTTCTGATGGATTATACATAACATATGATGTTCACAAGCACCTTTCCATGGCTTTGCTCAGAATTATGGGCAATTTCCATTACTCTGGGTCTCTCTGATATACAAAAAATGCAAGTAAATGGAAATTAGCTTATTATAAAGATAATCTTGGGTCTGCTCAGTTGAATATTTCAAAAAGCAAATAGTTTACAAATCTGAGTACTTAATCAGCAAGTAACAAATTACTTGTGATACCTCACATCTGATAGGCACGTACCAATGAAACAGACTTAGATCACTTAAACTCATTGGGGTTATAGATCCTTTTGAGAATCCAATGAAAGCTACAAACTTCCCCCAGAAAAGTGCATGTATAATTTTTTGTATTTAATTTGAGAGAACTGAAATGAAATTTTCTGAAGTTTATCCATGGAATCTCTTAATGTCCCTGAATCCCATCTGCGTAAATCACCTTCTCCATGAAAGTTTTATACTTTGTATGTTGCAAAAGGAGGCCTCTCATTCTTTGGAAATGTATGTTGTAATTAGATAATTATACATAAGGAATTCTATAGTAGTTCTAATTTTTAAAAATAGTATTGTTTCTTAAATATATTATTATTGTTTGTACTAGCACTTGCCATAGTTCAAAGATAGCTGCCTTTTCTGTTGGGAAACTAGAACCACATTAACATGTAAGAAGACTAAGGTGAGAGTTAACTAACATTGCTAATTGTGGCTGAATGGGGTAGTCTATGGATGTAAATATCAGTTGAAAGGAAGCTAGAGAATAACATAGAGATTGTGTAGCTTTAGTGATTTTGGTGGTGGATGAAAATTGTGGTTAATAGTATATATATAAGAATGTTCTTTTACAAAGTGTTAAGACTATGGTGAGACAGGAAAATTATGACTAACATAACTTATGGGTGATAGCAAACAGTAATATTGTAATATTTTTGCAGCACAGACAAAGAAGATAGTATATCAAATTCTAAAAGACAATAGCCAGAAGCTGTCAAAATGCCCAGTCAAAAAATTGAACTAGTGCAAAAATGCTTTATTCATAGTAGTGTGTTTGTCAAAGTTACCCTTGCCTACATGATTTGGAGGTGTTTAGAAGTATGTGGTAGATGAGTTGAGAAATAATCCTACAAAACTTTTTACAAAAATAACATCATATGGGAAACAGATGTGGCTCAAGTGGTTGGGCTCCCGACTACCATATAGGAGGTCCAGAGTTTGATTCCTGGGGCCTCGTGGTGAAGGCAAGCTGGCCCGTGTAGTGAGTTGGCCCATGCGGAGAACTGGCACAGCAAGATGATGCAACAAAAAGAGACACAGGAGAGACAGTAAGAGATGCAGCAGACCAGGGAGCTGGGGTGGCGCAAGAGATTGAGGGCTTCTCTCCCACTCTGGAAGGTCCCAGGATCGGTTCCCGGTGCTGCCTAAAGAGAAATCAAGCAGACACAGAGGAACACACAGCAAATGGACACAGGGGGCAGACAGCGAGCACAAAAACAACGGGGAGTGGTGGTGTGTGTTTGTGTGTGTGTGTGGAATGAATAAATAAATCTTAAAAAAAAAATAACCTCAGGTTTTAAAAAGAAAAAAAATTCATTTCAGTTAAAATTGTTATTTTTAATCAGGAAATACTCTGGAATAACATGTGAATTTCAGTGTTACCTAGAAAGATTAGTTTATAATTAGCCCACAAATACAATGTATCTTATTAATAACTGAGTTTTGTCTTGTACTTTTTTGTCATTGATTTTTTTCCCCACTTATTAGACTCTGGAACCAAATCTAATTCTCCAGATAATTTACAAATAAGTACTACTTCAACAATTTCCATCATCCAGTATTTCATGAGAAAGGTACCACTTTGATTTTATTCTTTGTCAAAAATTGTACATATGCCAGAGAAAATTTAAGTTTATTTTTATCAAAACTAGTTAGTACGACTTTGAAAATAAAATAGAATGCATATTTTTCTACTTCAGAGTTTTAATGGGTTGATGTTTATTTTATTTTTCATGAATTATCCTGTTTTTCAACTTTTCAGCAAAGTACACACACTGGGCCAGTAATGATTAATCCTGGTTCATTGGTCGAGAATGTTGATTTTAAAAACTTATTTCCAGGCTGTGAAATAGCCTAGGGAGGACTTAATAATTTTGTTTGTGTTTGAATTTGCATGCTGGAGACCTGGGTGGTCATGGTTGTTGGGCCAGCCCAATTTCCAGTCTTTCCAGGTAGATGCGTGCCTTCTCTTCCTGCTCTTCTTCCCTTTAACTCTTGGAGTGGTGTAACTTTACTAAAGGTTTCCTAGCCTTTAAATCCAGATGACTTTTTTTCCTGAACTGATTTTAAGGATAAAAACCACTAGGATTGATCTATTCATCAAACTTTTTTTTTTTTTAACTTTATTTTGTACATTTAATAATTGAAAACATAAGCAATTAAAAACTAAAAAGTAAACACAGATGAATAAATATATACATTTCTCAAATGTAATGGATACATGTAAATTTTTTTGTTCAAACTTTTTTTTAATATTTTAAAATTGTATAATAGAAACGTTTCAAATGTGTACATGCATATTTTTGAAAGAATGAATATTTATTTCCACCTGTATCTGCATTAATGTTCTTTAGAGAAAGTATTATCAGGTAAAGAATTTGAGCCCCCCCCCTCGTTTTTTTTTAACAGCCCAATTTAGAGTTTAGCAGGTATTTTCTTATGACTTTCTCCCTTTACTGTGTAAATTGCATTTGGATGTTTCTAGACATTTCATTCTCCCATTTGCTGTTATTCCATTTTTATGGTTACATTAGTTTCCTTTTTTATTTATGTTTTTCAAGCAAGGATGAGTAGCTTTAAAAGAATGACATGGTAAAAGGGACATATCTTTCTCTGAAGGGGAAAAAATCACTGTTGGAGTCACATTGTTTTCTGCTGAATAAGTTCTCATAAAAGTAGATTGGGAAACTTTAAAAGCTATATTAGTCCCTTGAAACTAAGGTGCTATTTTAGAATTATTATACCAGGATTCTACTCATTGCAACTTTGGTTGGTTGTTTTTTTTTTAAAGGAGGTAGAGGGGATTGAACCCAGGACCTCATAAATGGGAAGCAGGCACTCAGCCACCTGAGCTACATCTGTTCCCTGCTATACCAGGATTCCTTTTGTCAATAAATATTTTAATTCTTGCTGGTACTAAACATAATCAGGGTATAGAGATATGTCAGAAGTAGATCCTTTCCTCAAGGAACATCACTTGGAATGGGGACGATAAGGATGTGCATTTAATTACAATAAAAAGTATAAAGAGGTAAGAGAGGTACAGACAAGAGCTATGGTAGCTCAAGGGAAGAATTGATTATTTTGGTTTCGGGAGGTATGAGAGAATTAGGGAAGAAACTTATATTTAAGGTAAAATGTATTAAATACTTAATAGAAAAAGGGAAATTTTGGTTATATCAATGAGACTTTATAATTTTAGTATACCTGATGGGAAAAATTATATGAGAATTTATCATTTTGTACTATTGTGTCTGTTGATCTTTTCGCTTATTAGACCACTGGTTCCTTGAGAGTAAGAATTATGCATTTTTATCTTTATTTTTTCCAGAACTTCATACTTGATTGATGCTTATTACATGATTTTTGAGAGAATGAATCACCTAGGTACCTCATACTGAGTCAGACAAACATTTTATATAGTTTTGTGTACTAGGCTAACATAGTTTCTGCCTTCTGTAGCATGAGCTTCAAAACATAAAAAATATTCATAGGACATCCCTAGTTGATAAGTAACACTAATAAAATTTTTATTCCAGGCATAGTTAGTGGTGTCATAGTCGAGGAGGAACAAACATACTCCTTCAAAATAAAATTGTAGACTTCAAAAGTACTGTCTTTAAGAAAAGTAAGTAGCAGAGAGCTCTCAGATTTTTCCCATGAAATTCAACAATAATGACTTTTCCATTCAAAATGGAAAACTATTTTGATTTACACTTTGGTACTAGGTAAGTTTAAAATCTTATCAAAAGTTGTTTGAGTGCTGTACTTATAGTAAATATACATAATTATATATTGTAATATATGCACAGTCATACCTCAAAATAGACTGCTGTGTGCATTTTCCAAGGATTGGAATGTGACTACAATCTTACCAGTGAAAACTTACTGCAAAGCATTCCCTGGCTTGAAGAAAGGCATGCATTAACAATTCAAGGTGTAGGGAGGTAGCTGACTACTTTCCTTGGGTACTTTTCCCAGCACACACAGTTTGAAATAGAGTACTAATGGTGATACTTTCACCAGAAGGACCTTATTCCTGTTGGTGAAAAAATAGATTGTTTTAGGGTCCTCTATTGCTATTTAGCATTTTGAGCTATTAGGATCAAGGGCTTTGAAGCTGTCATCTAAAGTGAAAATTTCTGAATGTATAAATGGGTTAATAGGAAAGCAGTGGTTATAGGAACATGGGATTCAAGTTCTCCTATTTACTGGTGTGACTTGGGGAAGTTACTAAATCTTTCCAGGTCTTGTTTCCCCCCTTGCTAAATGAAGATAATAGTTGCCTCATTAAGTTAGTTGTGAGCATTAAATAAAATATATATGTAAATCATTTGGCATGGTGCCTGGTACATAGTACATGCTTCAAAATAGTAGCTGTGAATGAAGCTTACTGGTATGAGATTGAAAAAGACTGCAACATGAAATACTATCATAATCCAGGATAATTTTTATCTTGTTGGGTTTGTTTTATCATATTTATATTTAAGCAGTGCTGAGGTCCAGTGTTGAGTCTAAAGTGACATCTACTGTAACCCATAAGGTTTGTCCACAGGTCACAACTGCTGACTATTGAGATGAAGTACTTGTCACCCTAAAGACAGCAGAATGTTATTTTTTTTTTACCAGTTTCTTTTTGTGTTATGTGTTTTAAGGGCCATTCTTTTCTAGTGTGCTCTGAATAATGATAGTTCAAAGTAACTAAATACGTGCAATTCATTATTCTTTAATATTTACCTTTAGGACTGATGTAAGAGTCTTCCTATTGATAGGTCATTTGTATTTTTAAAACTCAGTAATATTAAAACTTACACTTTGCACAGTAGATTTTGCAAATTCTTTTTTAGCACCATATAAGTAATATTGGGCTTAGACACTTTTACATAATGTACTGATGGTTGGAGGACTTGGATTCTAGTCTAGACTCCAATAATTAATGGATGGTCATGTATTAATGGCCACTGATTGATAATGATTAATAATGATGATTAATGCATGATGGTCAGTGCTTAATGGATGGTCATGTAAGCCAAATGATTTGCCCAAGGCTGATTCTCAGCCTCAGGTTGCTCATCTTTAAATGCACACTGTAACAGAGAAGTGTTATTACGTAGAATTGTCATAATGGTCAGATGAGTTCTAGGGTGCTTAAGCAGGGGAATGCATTAGAAGCAGATGTGAGCATTTTCCAGTATATATGCCTGGGTCATCATAAATCTCTGAGATTGAAGCCTAGATAATTTTTAAATGCATCCCTGCTTATAAGAACCATTCATTTTTGCATCCTTAAATGAGTATTTTGGGACCAGTAGAGAGACTTCCATGCTACTTATCATAAAGTCTTTTAGGAAAATAAGAAAATAGAACCATAGGAAGAAGACTCAGTTGCAGAAGGAGAAATGAAGGAGACAGCTTCTTAGAAGCTGAAATGAACAGACACTTTAAATTTCAGTGATTTCTCATTAAAAAAAAAAAGTGTTTTTAAACAGCAAATTTACTAAAACTTATTTTATCAGTGAATGAATGTGCCTTGTTTTAGATGTATATGTCTTATTTTTTATGTTCTAATTTTTTTTTAATTGATTGAAAAGGAAGTCCTTAAGATAGCGGCTCTCCTGATCTGGATGTAGGCATTCAAACTCATTCCCTGAGTTTCCTTGGCTGCAGTGTTTTATCTGTAGGGTAAGGCCTTATCCTGAAAAAATACCACTTGATGGTCTTGCTAAATTGGGGAAGCCAGTGTCAATGCAAAGTCATCAGCACACTGTCTTCACCCTTGAGATCTTCATAACCTGGCTTAGTTTCCATTTTAAACATAATCTAGAAAAAGCACTTCCGATGCCTCAGAAACTCTAGGTGAGGGGGAAACAGCAGATCTAGCAGGATTTTGGATCATGAGCAGCTTCTAGAACAGGCTCTGGTTAGTTGAATACACCTATCTACCTCTATTGACTCCTTCCAGAAGCAGCTTGGCATAATTCCTGCCAAGGTCCCCTAGAGCGCTGCTGCGCCTTGGCCCTGAGGGCTTGAGGCCAGTGCAGCACTGAAGGAGGTGTGATTGGTGCTCGGGGCAACAACTGACAGTCCAAAGCCCAGAGACTTCCCAGAGAATATTGTTTTATGTGTATCCCCAGTCAGAGACTGTTTGGGGAGTAACTTGGAGAGGTGAGGTGAGAATGAATATGTTTTTAAATCAGACCAACTAATGAGAACCATCATCCCATTAGAAACATATTACTATACTTAAAAAGATTTACCTAAGTATTATATGAAATGTATTCTGTCTGAAGTCATATTATATTGCTCTCTAAAATGGTGTTTGGATGATAGGAAAATGGATCCTCTTATATCAGTGGAAATATAAGTTGCTACATTCTCAAATATTACCTTTTACCTAACAATCCCGCTTCTGGAGATTTATCTTACAGATATACTACCAAATGTATGCAAAGAAATATCTTCAAGGATAATCAATGCAGCATTATAATATAGAAAGTCTAGGAAAAATTTGTATGCCTCTTACCAGGGAATTCGTTAAATAATGGTATATCCATACAGTGAAACACTGTGCAACCATTTAAAAATAAATTAGGTCCATCTGTAAGTCCTGAAATAAAATGAACTCCAAGATATACTCTTAAGTGGAACAAAACAAGATGGAGAGAAACGTGCATTCTACCATTTTGTAAAAATGAGTGGAAAGAGATATAGAAAAGAATCAAAAGAAATTGGCAAAAAGTGGTTGCTTCTGGAAAGGGGGTTCAGGTTGGGAGAAGACTGACTTCATTGTATAGACTTTTGTACTGTTTGACATTTTTTGTACCTTCAAATTTTTTTTTTTACCATGTACTGGTATTATTTTATAAGTAAATAGATAAAAAGTTAAAAATACCTAACAAGTGCTTTTTTTTTTTTTTTCCATTTTAAAAAATTATTGAAGTATATCATTCATACATGAACTTACATAAACAATAAGTGTATAGAAGTTGTGAACTTACAAAACAAACATACATAACATCATACAGGGCTCCCATACATCATCAGCCCACCACCAGTACCTTGCATTGTCCTAACAAGTGCTTTTATAGAGACATCTTTATATGACTTCATCTGCCTGGAAAATGAGTAAGAGGTAGGACCTCCTCACTCTTAAGGAATAGATCAAAGAATTGCTGCTCATAAGATGTCTTCTTCAGCCTGTGGTCTGTGCTACTAAATGTTTGGGGTAAAATATTATCTTCCTTAGGCAAGTTAAAGTGAAGATTTCTTTTGTGCATGAATATGCCATAGTTATTTTGACAAATAGCTTATATTAAATACATAAATGAATAAGTAAATAGTTTTCTTTTTAAGCCTGAAAACCATTTCAGAGGTTATATATATTTGATAGTATAGAAGTGATGGCATTTTTAAATGAAAGAGACTAAGTGCCATTTAGAGACAGGGTTGCTGGAGTGGTTGGGGAGTAGAACTGGGGAATTTCCTTTGAGCTTGATACAACTATTCAAATATAGTGCAGGCACAACCTTATTGTAAGGAAGTATATATAGCATGTTGTGTTAAGCATGGATTGTATGAGGTAACTAGTAAGAGTTTAGAAAAATTTTATGTTTGCATTTCCAGTAATACTCTATTAGATCTAGTCCATATGCTCTAATACCAAGACTTGTTTTTCTATGCATAAACTTAACATAGTAAAGTTTATATCACAGGAAGTACTACTTGAGTTGTTAATTTGTTTTTATAGCTTGAATTTTTTTTTGTTTTTAACTGGAGCTTTATCTGACTATCAATAGTCTAATCTTTCCTGGGAAGTTAAGAGAAACCACTGGTTCATTTTCTTTGAGAATTATTGCTTTCCTCAATTAGAGAAATGAGAGTCCCCTGGAACAGTTTTTTAAAATGAAACTTTAATTCTAATGTATATATTCGTGGTAAGTGTATAATAGAGTTAACTTTCATGGAAAGCAATTTGTCAATATTTATCAAAGGTTAAATGTGCCCCCTTCATCCATCAATTGCATTTCTAGGAATTTACAGTTTTACTTACAAAATTGTACAAAGTTTTATGTGCAAGGATATTCATTACAGTGAGTTGGTAATGATTAAAAAATTATGAAAATGGGGGATCACTGTGGATAATCATACATGCTATCCTCATATAATAGAGATCATTTTATTTATACTGACTTGGAATAAAATGTACATTATATATTAATTAAAAATTAAGTTGCTGAATAGAATATATGATGACAATTTTTACAAAAAAATTTGAATGAGAATGTTTCTATTTATATGTGCTGAGAAAATATATGTAAGAATACCTGCCAAACTGTGATTAAATTTAACTTCTGGGGCATGGTATGTAAATATGAGTATATATTACTTTTATAATAATACTATTTGTGTGTAATGAATGGAGCACTGGGTTCACAGAAGTCTTG
Organism: Tolypeutes matacus; assembly: GCA_026826555.1. Taxonomy (NCBI): domain Eukaryota; kingdom Metazoa; phylum Chordata; class Mammalia; order Cingulata; family Chlamyphoridae; genus Tolypeutes; species Tolypeutes matacus. The sequence continues at coordinate 3,040,035 of JAKSZT010053836.1, forward strand.
GATTCATATTCTGGGACTACTATTCGATGAGCTGCAAGATTTTTGGAGAAAGCCAATTTCGAGGAGTCAGTTTTCTCATTCTTAAATGAAATCCATGTAGTGTTTGGCATCTAGTAAATGCCCAATGAATATTAACTATCATTATGATACTGATGAAATCCCTTGATTGTCATGATATCAAGCTGGGAAAAACACCAGACAGGCAAGAAATAAGAATAAGCTATAGTGATAAAACATTCAGGCAGATGAATTGACAATGTTTGATAGAACTGCCAAACTTATTGTTCAGGTGTTCTGAATTATTTGGCATTGTACAGACATAGAAACTAGTGGTAAATCGGTGCCTTTACATAAACTGCTCAATAGCTTATCACTATTATCATTAATTTCAGAGCTAGTATATGTGGTACTCCCTAAATATTACTTTGCTTAAAAATTGGCATACTCTGGGTGGCAAGCAGAGTATTCCATATTTGGCAGAGTCAATCAGAATTATGGGGAGTGGGTGTAGCTCGGTGGTTGAGCACCTGCCTCCCATGTATGAGGTCCTGGGTTCGATCCCCAGTACCTCCTTAAAAGAAAAAATTATGGGTTGTCAGATTTTATAGTGTAAGTTATTGGGGGTAATGGTGTTATCTAAGGTTCAAAGCCAATAAAAAAAAAACCCTGGTAAACAAAAATTTTAAGAGGATCACCTATGGCAGTTCACTTGCCTGACAACAAAGAGACAGGTCAGGAGATGGATTCTAGGCTGAATTCTGCCACTAACTCTGTATCTTTGAGTAAATTCTTTACCTTCTCTAAGCCATGGAATGGATTTTAGTCTGTGAGATAGAGGTAAAATTTTAAAGTTGTTTTGAGCATAAAATGAAATAATGGATGTGAAAGTACATTGTAAATGTAGCTGTGTAATCTTTCTAATCTAGATTTTCTGTGCACAATATGTTTTATCAGTTGACATAAAAGCCCATTATGCCCATTTTTTAGTGGAATGTAATGGCAAAATGAAACACTTAGTTGTAAAACCATGCTAACCACTATGAAATATTTTGTCCCTAGCTAAACACGCAGACTATTACAGTGCCTGTGGTAGCATATATATGAGTTTATAGCATGAAGACTGTTAAATTGCAAAAAGATTTTTTAGACATTAATCCAAATTCAGATCACAGTTTCCAAGTGTTACTAAAGAAATGACTAGCTGTATCACTGCCACCCTCCCCCAGCTCCAAGGTTTAGATTTGAGGAGGATTTCTTAATTCTTGAGCTAATGTGATTTTTATTTACATTAATAAATTGCATACCAGATTTGTTTACATCCATTTTACATTTGCCTACTTTCTAATCCTGTATTGAATGGTATGTTTTCTAATCAACTGATTCCTTTAATGATTAAGTTCAGATGTGAACAGTAATATTTATAAAAACAAGGAAGTGCAAGTGAGAAATAACAGATTTAAAAAATTAGCCCTGACCTCCTTTTATATTGGGAATTAAAAGTATTTTTGAAGATGACAGCCCAGCTGAAGTGGTGGTTCACCCGCCCCTCGCCCCATCACAAACAATAGTAGACATAATTTTTAGAAGTAGAACACCTTTACTAATGATTGGGGAAGAAATGGAATTTTTTGCAAAATCCAGGATTTGGAGTAGGAAGTGAAAATTAACTTTGTAATTGAGAATGTTCATTTACTCTGACCAAGAGTTAACAGAGAGGATGTGAGGGCCATCTGGCTGCGACATCTGTCACCCCATTGATCGCCAGGGTTGATTCGGCTGATCTGGCTGGCTAGGTGGGTGTCCCCTTCCTCCCTCACCGCTCCATGTGCGTCCCTCCTGAAGCTGTGCGCTGGGTCGAAGAGGACGACCTTCCCCGCTAGAGGAGGACCATTCTTCAGTCAAGGGTATACGAGTGGCTGCGCTCCCCTGCTAGAACCTCCAAACAAGCTCTCAAGGTCCATTTGTAGGAGAACATAGGGTAGTCAAGCTTCCAAGACTCCAGACACATCCAAATGAGATGCTGCATATGGCAGTCTGCCTTTCTTTAAAAAAAAAAAAAAAAAAAAAAAGTTAACAGAGGGAAATGGAAATGGACAAATCACATTTGTTGTCTCTACACTGAATTGATTCACGAAAGGATTGAATTTGAAAGCAGTGGCATAAATTTAAATTCCAAGATCCCCACCCCCAACCCCTACCAAGTAAAACTTGAAGAAGTTACTTTGTAGCCCTTCAGAAGTACCTTCACCATTCATCTGGGCAGAAGGACAACCTTGTCTTTTGATTGGTCTTCTCCAGCCTTCGAAGGCTCTATTTATTTGGTCAGCAGTTATAGAGGGAAGGTGGGATTATAATTGGATTATTTTTGGTTCTTTCTAGACCCGTGTTTTTGTTAGAAAGTTGTTTGGATTCCTGTGGTCAATGGCATAAGGAAACATTAGGTTATTAACAGTTTCCACTGAATTCCTCAAGGGTTCCTTTGGTTGCAAAATCTTTTGATGTCTTTGTTGATAAGAGGTGGGGCAGGGATAGTGCATTTCTTGAGAAATCTGTGATACTCAGTCTTTCATCACATCCCCAATTCTTCCTTTACCTACCCCTTCTCTACCCCATTCAACACTTCTCTAATTGGGTAGTATGTGACAACTAACTTCTCCTTGCATTGAATATATTACTTATCCAAAGGTGATTGCCAGTAATTTTCCCTAATAGCTGCTCTGGAAAATTCTTCCTTTGAAAAAGATGGAAGAAAGCATTTTTACTGACCAAGAGATCTTTTTGTTTTTGTTTTTCACCACCAGATCTTTTATCATTCTATTTGTAGATCAGAGAAGGGTATCTTGAAAACTTGGAAAGTATTATTTGCAACATGTGTTTTGTTGTGCATATAAACATTACATGTTAAAAGGAACATCACATTAAATGTTTTGTTTGATTAGGAGGCAATATACTATAATGAAAGAAAGGGTCTTTCATTTTAGAAATGGGGATTTGGGGGTTCCATTTGCATATGATGATACTTTTCCATTATGCTGTTTTTTAAATCATGAACTATATATACTATTACCACTTTCATCCTTCAGACATATTAGTGAGATATGCTTAAAGCCTTTAGAATATTTCACTTTGAAGAGAAAAGATGTAAACTAAAAATTGAGTGTAGTGGCTGTTACAACATATGGTATAAATATTGAGAAATGTTTGTGACTTGGCCAAGAGATGAAAACAACCAGGAAGAGATCAGTGACATGCCTTAAGGGTTTGGCAATAAAATCTGATGGGCAGGAGGCTTTTGTTACAGTGAACTGGAAGAGCACAAGGCATGCAAACTAGGGAATGGCAGACTTTCTAGGTGCAACTTTCAAGATATTATCAAGCACATTCTCTAGAAAGATCTGTGCAGATGCAAAATAGAGACACTTTAGAATTTTATGAATCAATTTTTAATTTTTTATGGTGTATTTAAATGCAGGGAATGCTCTTTCATGGGGAAAAATAGTTGTTTTGCTCTTAATAGTTGATTTAAATTGCTTTGTTAAACTCTATGGAAATATGGATTTTAAAGGGCCTATTTTCCTTTGTAAAGGACTTTATTTTTTGCTTTTTATTTTCTTTGCTTTTGTCCTCTTTAATTCCACAACATTATTAATAATACCTACCTTTGAATTAGGGCATTTCCTAATGATTTAGCCTGTATTTTCCCCATTGAGAACCAAAACATTTATATCTGGATTATTTGATTTTTCCCAAGCATATACTTGAATAATGGTGCCTGTTTTAGTTTGCCAAAAGCTTCTGGGAGCAATATACCAGACATGGGTTGGCTTTTATGATGGGAATTTATTAGGTTGAAAGTTTACAATTCAACCATGGAAGTAACCAAATCAAGGCATCGTTAAGAGATGCTGCCTCACCAAGTTGCAGCTATGGGTGATCAGGCACATGGCGGCGTCATCTAAAGGTGCTTTCCCTTTGAGCTCAGCTGTGGGTGATCAGGCACTGGGCAGGGCATAATGACAGCTCTACTGGTCTCTGCCTTCTCCTCCAGTCTTACTTTCTCCCCAGCTCAACTGTGAGAAATCGGGCATATGGCTTGTCTCTCCTTGCTCCTGCATGCCTCCTTTCTTTCATGCTCTCATGGGGCCTCTTTCAGTGCCTCCTTCCGTGCCTCTGTGCTCCACTTATTCCAGTCTCTGGCCTCCAGGACCTCATTCTCAGCATCTCAGGGTTTCTCTGTCTCTGCCACTTTTTTTTTTTTTTGGGGGGGGGGGCAATAGGGGGCTGAGGCTTTTATTCGTCGTTTATAAAGGACTCCAATAAAAAGGATTAAGGCCCACCCCAGCTCAGGCCCCACTGAAGTGATCTAGTCAAAAGGCCCCATCTGTTAGTTCTAAGGACATGATCTTCTGGGGTCCACCCAGCTTCAAACTGCACAGTGCCCAAACCTTTCTTGCTAATTTGAACACCAGCATGACTTTTTATCCTAAGACTAAAAAAAGTAATAAGCAGAGTTTTGAAAATGTTTTAATTCAGATATTATGATTATTGTATTCTAGAAACACCCCTGTATGCATCATGTATACCAGCATATCCCAAGATGCCTATTCTGTCCCCACTTTGTGTACCCCAGGTGCCCAAGCAGAAATGGCAATATTGTTAGTATGCTCTGCGGGGATTGTGTGTTTTGACCAGTGCAAGGGATGGTGTTGGAGGGAAGGTGCCTTTGAGGATAGCAAGTAGATCTCTCCTTTCTCCTAAGAAAATTGACTAGTACCCTCAATGAGTACTTTTGGTTGGTAGGATTGGGAATAATTTTTTGAAATAGTCTGAATTATAAGAGAGAGTGATAAGTTAGGATCCTTATTTTATGTGTATGGAGGAAAAGCTGAAGCTAGATACTCATTTTCAAAAGCTATAAATAAAAATCTCTGCATGAATTTAAAGTGGAAATATATTCTATCATTCCCCTTAAGCATATTTACACTTATAACCCACTGAGACAAAGTATTATCCCACTGAGGCTAGCTCCTGCCATGAAACATTTCCTTGATTTAGCTATTTTCTCCTTTGTCTCTTGCAAAAGACTTTCTGCTATATGCATGTATTTTGCTTTTCCTTTGTGTATATATGTCTGTGTAATTAAATAAAGGCAGTGTTCTCTCTCCTTCCTTTAGGAAACACCTTTTTTTCTGTGTGATGCAGTCAGTTTTGTCATTTCCACTTTAATGTGAACTAAGAAGTCATCCTTTTCCTATGAAAAGGCAATTTCCCAGCTATTTATAAATTGTGGAGTCTGCTGTGGAAGAGGGCAAACATTCAGAAAAAGTTCTTAATATTCCACGTGTTCTTTTATTGCTTTTTCCATACAGCTGACCTTTTCATTTCTAATGTGTATGATCTAATTGACAGGATGATGACTTCCTGTTTGTAAGTTAACTCTGTTTTTGTGTATCAGACCCATAGTGATAGTACTTTGTAAGGACTTTGGCAACACTGCTTGCTGTGCTGTACTCTGATTTAAAAGGTAGACCCGGAAATCAAAAGAGATTGAAAGGAGTATTATTTTGAAAGTAATTCTGCAGCGTTTTCTTGGTAAAACCAATGTTCACCTCTTCTTCTCTTCTCTCTAAACATACCTATTTGATCATATCACTATTCCCTTTGTTTGAAGCATCTCTTATTTATGTATGTAGAACTACCATTTGGAATATTCCCAGCGGTTGTGCCTGTGCACTTCCAGTCAGAATCTAAATATCCAGCTAACTGAATACTGTCAATATCATAAACCCATTCTAAAGTGGATCTGGAGGAGGACCTGCTTTGCTACTGTTAAATTATTTTCCGCCTCAAAATATATAGTGCTTTTGTACATGCCTTGCCAGGTGCCTAGAATACTCTTATCTGCCTCATTGCGTGGCTCTTTTCCTTACAAATTCAGTTCACATGCTGCCTTTCTTATGAAGCACTCCCTTTCCACTGTCATTGCCTTGAACCTGGTTTAGGGCTTTGCCTGTGTGCTCACATAGTATCCTGTGAAGGATAAAAAGGGGAATTCTATTTTATAGTTTTATTTTGATGCCATGGAAACAACTTCCAGAAATGGGAAACCAAAGAACATCCATACAAGCATGGATTTCTTAAGAGCCAAAGCTGATTTTGTTGTTATTGCTACACTTTGCTCCTCCAAAGGAATGCAACTAACACAGTCAAACATGGTTTTTTATTTGGGGGTATCATGATTAAGTTTTATTATGATAACCCCCAAAATATTTGTTATCTGTAGATATATTGACACTTCATCAAGGCTACTTGAATGATGTATTTCACAGACCTGGTCAAAGAGTGAGTGTCCTAGAAAGGAAAGTGAATAAAGTTAGAGTATAGATTTGGGGCTTGGGAACATTTTTATATATATATTTTGTTTGTTTGTTTGTTTTGTTGTTGTTTTTTGTTTTTTTTTGGTTTTTTTTGTTTGTTTGTTTGTTTGGGTTTTTTTTTGGTGCCGAAACCCGGGACATTTTTATATTTTAAATTACTGTTTCCTGTCCAGCTAAGGAGATAGTCCTGTAACTTTGCTCTTCAGCTAAGGAGATAGTCTTATAAGCCTGACAAATCACAGCTGTATCCTGTACTTTGTGAGAAAATGTATTTGCTCTCCATTCTGTTCATTTAATTTTTATAATTTCCTAATAAAAGTTTATTCCAATGTTTGGAGCAAAAGGTTGGATATATGCCCAGATGAGAATGTGAACAATGGTTAAATATTAGGCTGTAGGCAGAAAGTAAATTAAATTTGGGGTATGCATTCTGCAAAAACTGAATGTCTAGGAGAAACCCCCTGTTAATAAATTTTTAAAGGTTCCCAAAGCACTTGGACATTTTAACCTAGTGCTATAGCACTATATAACCTATAGCAATGATATTTCACACACGTATAGAACGTATAGCTTAATATAACCTAAAGCCATAAGCAGTTCTCCTGTTTCTTTTACAAACCACATAATTCCTTTATAAGGAAATAAATACTTGCCTTGTTGTCTAACCATTTCACCATTTTATTCTCCCTCAAAGCTTTAGAACAACTTTAGAATGTTATTTCTTTCATTTTATTGCCCTCAAAATCTTTGATTACCATTGGAGTAATAGTAACTATCCAGACCTCTTTCTTTGGAATTTCATACTCTACTCTCTGTTTAAGCCTAATATAATAGTACATTGCTCACATCAGCACAAATTCATTTATTAGCATTTGAACAGGTAGCTTGGCAATGTTTTTCAGTAGATCATCTCAGTGTTTCATTGATGATACAGAGGAATAACAATTGACATTTTCTTAGGATGGAAGATTCCAATTTGAAGCATTGTTTTTTTTTGTTTTTTTTTTTTAATATTTGAGGTACCAGGACTAGGGATTGAACTGGGAAGCCGGTATTCAACCACTGAGCCACACTGGTTCTCCAAAGCATTTTTAACTGAGAGACAACTTTAACTTTGATAGAGAAGAAAGAGTACTGTCCTGAAGTCAGGAGACACTATTCTGTGTGACCTTAGGCAGCAACTGCAGGCACCTCTGAATTCTCAAAAGTTAAAGGAGAGAACTGGACTAGATGACCTTTAAGGTCCTGTTAGTTGTATTTGACAGTCACTCTGCTTGAGCTCTTTGCTAGAATAAAACACAGTTCTCTCTCTCATTATATTAGTGCCTATTACTCCCAAAGACCCACTGTATAACACCTTACAGGGATGAAGCCATGGTGTTCCACATGGTGAGGCTCACCCAGCAGAGCCATAAACTGCATCCAAAGTCGACCCAGGTAACGATGGTGGCCTCCTGACACTGGACCTAGTGGACAGGGGCTTATGGATTGACTTACTCATTGACAACCACTTTTGTTTGTATAATATGGCCTAGAAAATAATTCTTTTTTTTTTCCTTACTTTTAAATGGCTTTGGGGAAGTCTTAAGTGAGAGGATTGATTCAAGTAAAGCCTTTCTTTGGGAACACAGAATGAAGACATCTTCAAGAAGAACTTTTGTAAGTAAAGCAAATAGTACTTTACTTCACACAGGGTGAACTCTTCCTACAATGTACATAAATGTTGAAATACACAGATGAAATCCAGGTGCTTGTAGGTATTACCCATTTGCATGTAGACCTACTTTATCAAATGAACTGGCTAGTGAAGGATTAACTATTGCCTTTTCTTTTGTGTTATGGTGTTATCTGTATCTGGATAGTATAATCATCCATATAAATTTCCAGTCTGAGATAATATCTTCAGTAGACTCATTAGAGAATGACAGCACAGTATAAAATCTTTGAGGGCATCTAATTCAATGTCCTTGTTTGCATTTGAAGAAATTGAGACCTGGAAGACCAAGCAATTCAGCTAAAATCATGCTGAGTTAGAATCAGAGCTAGTATTGGAACTAGAATCCAGTTCTCCTGGCTCCTAGATTTGTACTATTGAGAATAAAAACCTATCTGTTGGGAAGCGGCTGTGGCTCAATCAGTAGGGCTCCCGTTTACCATATGGGAGGCCCCGGGTTCGGTTCCCAGGGCCTCCTGGTGAAGGCAAGCCCGCCCGCACAGCGTGGTTAGCTGACCCAGCGAGCACAAGCAGCAAGGGGGGGATAAATGAATAAATAAATAAAATCTTTAAAAAAAAAAAAAAAAACTATCTGTAGTGGTTTGAAGCAGTATATACCCCAGAAAAACATGTTCTTAAACTTAATCCATTCCTGTGGCTGTGAACCCATTGTCAATAGGACCTTTTGATGAGGTTACTTCAGTTACCGTATGGCCCAACTCAGGATGGGTCTTAAGCCTATTACTGGAGTCCTTTATAAGCAGATTGAAATTCAGACAGAGAGAAAGCCATGGGAAGCAAGAAGCTGAAACCAGAAAAGAACAGAGTGGCCAGGAGAGGCTGCCATGTGCATTGCCATGTGACAGAAGAGCCCAGGACCAAGGATCGCTGGCAGCCAGCCCCAGAACACCAGCCTTTGGGAAGGAAGCATCGCCTTGAGGATGCCTTGATTTAGACTTTCTCATGGCCTCAAAACCCTGAGCTAAGAAATGCTCATTGTTTAAACCAACCTATCGTGTGGTATTTGGTTGTACAGCCCAGAAAACTGAAACAGTATCCTTTATGTGTTTGAAAGTATGAAGTGTACCCATAAAAATTTTCAAAATGATAACCAATTTTAGTAAGCTATTGAAAGAGACCAAATCTGTTAGTATTTTTATTTAGGAATCCTCCCCCCAACGTTTGTTATTTAATAATATATTAGAAAATAGCAGATATATTTCCATATCACTTTCTGCATCAGATTCCTGGGTTATGAGATAAAACAGTGTTAGGCAAAAGTAGGATAACATTAATGTAAAGTTTCTGTTATAGTAGGAGTCCAGAAAATTCTGTTTCCACAAGGCAAAGTTGTATAACACTAAAATGTGGTGGTTTTGATTAGAAGCTTCAGAATCTTAATCTTCATTAGCAGAGAATGTGATAAAGGGAGGAACAAAAGAGAATACTGGTTATTTGCTGTGGGTCAGTGATTAAATGCAGGTTTTTGTTTTCATTTTACTTATTTAGTTTTGAACAATTTCTTAATTTTTAAAATAACCATCAAGGCATAATTTATATTTAAAAGTCTTGTGAATTTGTTAGAAATGTTTCTAATCACTATTAGGATCTGAAGGTGAAACTATCGTATCAGATAGTGGAATGAAGTAATACCTTAACACTGCTGCTGGCCACAGTGATTGGACACTGGGAAAATTCAAACTCCACAGTATAGTTCAATCCACTCATTTTATTGTTATAGAGATGATAATATGCTGATTTGAGACCTAAATTCTCTATTTAAGAATCTTTTTATTATTCCTCCATTCTAGGTAGTTAGAATTATATGGATTACTTATATTTTTCCCTATTTATACAAGAAATAACATGCAAGAGAGCTTGGATTATTTCTTATAAGAGCTTGGATTATGAAAATATTTGGGTTTTGTGAGAGAGAAGATTTAACATCCCCAGAGAGCAAAGCTAGCCAACAAAGAAGATAGCTTTAAGTTGTGAGCTATTACTACAGAAAGTGAAGAGGCTTTTCACTCTTAAATTGTAGTCCTCATTTTTCAGATAAACCTTTAAATACAAGCTTAATATATATATAAAAATGCATAAATGATAAGGTACAGCTCCATGAATATTTACAAAGTGAACACTTTGTGTAGTCCCACCTAGATCAAGAACGATATGCCCTATCAGGCATTATCCTTAACCCCCACCCCAAGATAGCCAGGTAGCCATAATCCTGACATATAATACCATAGATTAATATTGCCAGTTTGTAAATTTTATATAAATGGAAACATTCAATATCTACTCTTTTGTATCTGGCTTCTTTTGCTCAATATTTTTATATGAGATTCGTCCATGTTGCATGTAATAATTGTTCATTCTCATTATATGTATTCCGTTTTATGTACGTACAATAATTTATCAGTTTTGCTGATGGATGTTTGGATTGTTTTCAGTTTGGAGCTATTAAAATAATACAATGAAAGAATAAAAATTTTAAAAAATGCAATGAACATTTTTGTGTGGTTTATTTGTGTACATGTGTATGCATTTCTATTGGGTGTATTCCTGGGAGACTGGGCTGCAGGGTTTGTGTGTCCAGCTTTTGTAGATACTGCCAAACAGTTTTCCAAAGTATTTATACTATTTGACACATCCACTCATGGTGTTTAAGTGTTCCAGATGCTCCATATCATTGCCAACACTTGGTATTAGTTTGTTTGTTTTTGGCCATTGTGGTAGGTAGATATTGATACTATTGTGGTTTTACTTTGCATTTCCCTGATGACTAATGATGTTGGGCACTTCTTCATGTATACTGTTCTTTTGGATATTCTTTTTTGTGCAATGCCTGTTCAGAACTTTTAAAAATAGGCAAAATTAAGTCATTTGCCTTTTTCCTGTTGATTTGTACTTGTTTTAAAGATATTCTAGAAAAACTTTTATCAGACATCCTTAAAATTTTAACATGCATTCTTAAGTGTAAAGTTGATAATTCTTTCTCACCTCCTAAACAAAACAATGTTCTTAAAACACTTTAACTCTTCTTCTCCATTACCATTTTATATGATATTATTGGCTAGGATTGTAGTTTCCCCTTGTTTTTAACCTCCTACATTTTTTATTATTGCTCTGATTGTTTTCATATGGTCAGTATTTTAAACAATTTACTCATGTGTCGACCAGTTTCTTTGCTTACTCTTCTTTCTTCTATTTCAATTCTTTTTCCAGTTTTAATTTCTTTCTTTCTGAAATTCATCTTTTGGAAGTTCCTTTAGTGAGTTTAGAAAACTTTTTTGTCTAACTCTTTGTTTTAAAATATGTTCAAACTTACAGGACAGTTATAAAAATAATACAAGCCCCATACAGAGAACTCTAAAATACTCCTACTCCCTTCAATACCTAGACCACCAATTTTAACTTTTTGCCCCATTTGTCATACCATTCTCTCCATCCATCTACCAGTGCATTTCCATGAATGTAGGTTATATACATTGTCCTTATTGAATTACTTCATACTGCCATGTACATTTCCTAAGAACAAGGATATTCTCTTACTTAGCCACATTAAGCGCAGTTACCAAGTTCAAACAATTTAACATTACAAAGCTTAAAGTCTATATTCCAGTATTTTCATGTGTCCCAATAATGTCCCTTTGAGCCTATTTTCCTCCCTTTTTCATAAGGCATCTAGGATCATGTATTGCATTTACTTGTATTTGTCTCTTTAGTTGCTTTCTTTTTTGTTTGTTTGTTTGTTTTTTATTCATGAGAACATATATAATAAATACTTTCTCCACCTCAACCACTCCCAAACATATCATTCAGTGGGACTAATCACACTCATAAGATTGTGATACCCTTACCAGCTTCCTTTACTAAAACTTTCCTATTTCCCCAAACTGAAATGTACACTCATTATGCATTAACTCCTCATTCCCCCTGCCCCCTTCCCCTGGAAAACTACTCTAATATCTGTCTCTATGAGCCTATTCTCCAATATTTTCTTTGTAGTTTCCATGGGACTTAAATTTAACATCAAAATCTGTAATAATCTTGTTTGCTTTGATACTAACTTAAATCGTATACACCAACTATGTACCTATACCCAAAAATACAATAGTACTGGTATTTATATTTACCCCTGTCATTTTCCTCCCCGGAGATCTTTATTTCTTCATGTGGCTTCAGTGTGTATTGTCCTTTTCTTTCAGCCTGCAGAACGCTCTTTAGCATCTCTTGTAGGGCTCGCCTAGTGGTGATGAACTCCCTCAGCTTTTCTGCGAATGTCTTAATCTTGTCCTCTTTTTGAAAGACAGGATATAGAATTCTTGGATGGCAGTTTTTTGCTTTTAGCACTTTATGCCATTCCAATGCTTTCTTGCCTCCATGGTTTTTGATGAGAAATTGGCACTTAATCTTACTGAGGCTCCCTTGTGTATGACACATTGCTTTTCTCTTTATATATGTATTACATATGTATTTTTTATTAGAGAAGTTGTGAACTTAATCATACGTAATATGCAGAATTCCCATACAACACCCCTCCACCCCTCCCATACAACCCCCCTCCACCAACAGCTTACATTGTTGTGGAACATTTGTTACAGATTATGAAAGAACATCATCAGACTATTACCACTAGCTATGGTCTCTAGCATACGTTTGATATATTTTTCCATTATTATTATTAACCCCCCCATTATTAATACCATGTATTAGTCTTGTATATTTTTTATAGTTCATGAGAGAACACGCTCTTATTTGTAGTGTTAACCACAGTCCATCTTCCATCACATGGTTCACTGTGTACACTGTGTACAGTCCCATGCCTTGAACATTCTGTCCAAAGTGTATACTCAGTGGCTCTCACTTTCATCAGAGAATTATGCAGTCATTGCCTTAGTAAATTTTTGAATGTTTTCCTTAGTCCAAAAGAAAAAATCCCATACTCCCCTATTATTGGCCCTTAGCCTTGGTATAGTACGTACCTTCTTTGACATTGATGCAAGAACATTACAATATTACTGTTAACTATAGTCCATAAATTATATTAATTGTATTTTCCCATGCATCACCATATTCTTACTCCCTTGTAATAGTGATGTACATTTATTCTCGTTCATAGAAGAACGTTCTTGTATTTGTATATTAACCACCATCCTCATCCACCTCCAGGTTCACTATGTTTTTCAGTCCCTAGATTGTTCTCTAGCTTTCTTTCAATTGACATTGACTTCCCTGGACTACCCCTTTCAGCCATATTCCCATTTATAAACCAATGGTGTTAGTCATACTATAATGTGTTACCATCAACTCTATCCATTTCCACCCTTTTTAGTTAAGCTAAGAAGAATTCTACATACATTACATTGCTTCCTTCTTGTGGCTTTCAGAATTCTCTCTTTAGCTTTGACTTTTGACAGTTTGATTATAATATAATACAGCATGGTTCTATTTAGATTTATCCCATTTGGAGTTTGTTGAACGTCTTGGATGTGTATATTCATGGCTTTAATTAAAATTGGGAAGTTTCTGGCCATTATTTCCTTGAATATTCTCTCTGTCCATTTTTCTTTCTTCTCCTTCTGGTACTCTCTGATGCATACATTAGTACTCTTGATTGCGTCCCACAGGTTCCTCAGGCTCTGCTCACTTTTCTTGCTGTTTCTTAGATGGAATGATTTCAGTTGTCTTATCTTCACTGATTAATTCCTGTGCCAGCTCCAATCTGCTGTTGAACCCCACTAGGAAATTTAAAAATTTCTGTTACTGTTTGTTTCTTTATCATAATTTCCACCTCTATATAGATATTTTGTTTATGTTCATCTCGTTTTTCTGATTTTCTTTAGTATTTTGTCCATGTTTTCCTTTAGCTCTTTGAGCATATTTAGGATTATTATTTTTTTTAAGTCTTTGTATGGTATGTCCCAGATCTGGTCCTCCTGGTTGATGATTTCTTATGCTTTAATCTTCTCCTTTGCCTGAAACTTGGACTTTTTGATATTTTAATATGTTACCAATGAAATTTAGACTCTGCAGCACCTGTTCCTTAAGCTTGTATCTGGCTACTGTTATGACTTGAGTTTTCTTTGAATGCTAAGAACTAACAAATAAAAAAAAAAAGAAAACACTTTTCCCAGTCTTGTTAGATTGGCCTGTGCAAGTGCTCTCCTTTAGGGTGTGTGGCCCTTGGAATTCTCGCATTTACATGGTTACAAATATCCCCTCTTCCCTAGAAAGTTTCCTCACGGTCCTGAACACTGCGCTGTATGTCCTGCAGCCAGCAATCCCGTGCCCCAGGCAACATAACTTGGCAGCTTTCCCAGGGTGTTCTGTAGGGGAGCTCTCTGGGCTGCCTTCTATCCATAGGGCAAGTTCTGGGACAGCAAGTCCCTCAGTCCACCACCAGACCGATTGGGCCATACATGTTCCAGCATATGCCCAAGGTCAGCCTGCTCCTTCTGGAACTGGTACAAATGATCTGCACTAGGAGCGTGGGCTGGCCCCATGTCAAGCCTAATGGAGGAGGGAGGGGCTAGCTAGAGAGCCATGAGATCCTATTGCTTTTAAAAAGCCTTTTTTCTTGATTCAGTGCTTGCCCTGTAACTACAGTCCTGTAACTGTTTTCTGGAGCTTTGAGAAAGATGTTTCTGCCAGTTTTTTGCTGGTTGTTAAAAGTCTGTGAGGGAAAAAAAAAAAGTCTGTGAGGAAACCAAGCCCTGAAAGCATCTCACTCCACCATCTTGATCAGGGCCTAGAAAATGTTTAATGTTTTGGGTTGTCTGACAATGTTTTATTTACTCTTACTGTTGAGAGAGAGTTTCATTATATACATATATATATACAGTTCTAGCTTGGCATTTATCTTCTCTCAGAAGTCGGAATAAGTATTATTTTAGTATCTGATGGCTTTTATTTATCTTTTGAAGTCTGCTGCAAGTCTAATCGTCAGTCTTTTGTAGATACTCTGTCTATACAGTTCTGGAAAACTTCTAGCTGTGATCTCCATGAACATGACCTCTTTCTTGTTCTGTTTCCTCCCCAGAACTCAGTACACTAGACTTCTTTACTCTTTTGTCTCTTAGCCTCTCTTTTGCATATTCCCTTTTTTTTTTGTCTCCATGTTCATCATTCTGGCTGTTTTGTGTTTCTTTTTCAGATCTATAGTCTAGTTTAATAATTCTCTTTCCAGTTTGGTCTAGTCTACTGTTTATTCATTAAGTTTTTTATTTCAAGCATTACATTCAGTAGGTTTTCAAATTTATTGGTCTTCCTTTATAGCATCTTGTTTCTTTCTCTTACTACCAATTCTATCCTTAAGGGGTTTGGACATTGTAAAAATACTTATTTTATATTTTATGTCTCATAATTCCATTGTCTGAAGTTCTTTAGGGTGTCAGATTCTCCCTGTTGTTTCTGCTGAATTTCATTTAAAGTGATTTGTTTACACATGTGCTTTGTAATTCTGGATTTTGAATCTGTGTTTGGCAAGATTTTATGTGTGGGAATCCTCAGGCAGCCTGTGTTGAGGGTACCTTCCTCCAGACAGGATTTATGTTTTATTTTTGCCAGGTGTCTAGAGTTGCTACCAACCTGAGACTACTTGGTGTTTCTCTCTTGGCTTGCAGTTTTCTGGGCTGTGCTGGTTGTGTAAATTCAAATTTACCTTTGTGAGGGTAGGCTTGTTGTTACAGATTCTCAAGGGAGACTTTTCTTTTTCCATTCAGCATTCTGGAAAAGACAGATAAGTTTTTTTTTTTTTTTTTTCTTTTAATTCCTTCTGTTGGTGCACAGGTTTTTTTCAGTCTATCCTTTAACTGAGGGTAAAATCCTTCAAGATTCTGGCATTATGTGGGGTCTTTATAACAACTCCCCACCTGGTAGAAAGAACTGTATTTCTCCCCACCCCAGCAACTCCTGACTTGAGGAAAACTTGGTCTCCAATTTAACTTTTTTTTTTTTTTTCACATTAAGCTCATTATTTTCAAAAGACTAGACAACTTTCGTTTCTTATTTTTTATCCAATTCACCCTAGTAAATTGACTGTGATTCATAAATTATCTTTCATAACTTTTCCACTGTTTACATTATGATATAACTATAAATATCACTAAATGTCTAGAGCTTTGGAAATTACTTAAGAGTCCCATGAGTATTTCTTAATAATGGTGTGATCTATATAATGGCTTTATATTGAGAGGCTTACATGGTTCGATTCCTCCTTTGATCCACAGCTATACATTTTTATTTTCAAATTGATGATCCAACATGCTAAAGCTGCACTTGGTTGCTCGGTATTAAAAACACCAATCTAAATGCACTGATTGCTTTCTGGTTTATCAGGTACATCTTGACCTTTGTGTAGTGTCAAAAGCTAACACTTGTTGAATGTACGGTGTCCCTTTTCCAATTCTTATACAAAGGTAATAATGTTTAGAAGAATTAACAGATTTGATTATTATAGTAAATTGTCTTCTTAAAAAGCTTGAAGGATCGCTTTCTTTTTCTTTCAACTATCATTTCTGGGGGTGTAGCAAAGTTATAAACTGTTAAACTTGAAATTGAAGAAAATATTAAGAATGATCATTTGGTTCCAGCAGAAGGCCTTTCAGAAATCTTTCCTGTAGTTTCTAGCCACATGATGGAAAATATAGTAATAAATGTGTATTTTCTTATTGCATCCCATCTCCAGTCTTTAAAATTTAAAAGCAGATCCAGAGGTACTAGTTTGGGCTTTCTTTCTTCCCTTCTTTCCACCTTTTTAATTTAAAGCATTATATTTTTTATATTGGACCAGCAGGAATCAGTTTAAAGGAGTTAAGAGCTGTTTCAGATTAACGTCACAGGAGTCATACTACTGCTTATCTTGGAGTAAGTTTTAAAAATCTAGCCATTGAGAATTGTTTCTTTAAGCTGCCAGATTTAGAATTGAAGTGAAAGAAAACCTTATGCTCATCCATATACCCCAAAATTCCTGTTAGTATACTTTTATGGAGATCCTGTTATTTGTAGGATGGCATGGTCCACAGGATAAAAGGCTCTATCAGGACACTCAGTAAATAATGCAAGTCTGGATTTACAAGGAGTTTATATTGCTTCTCAAAGTTCTCAGATTTTCATTTTTATATATAATGCATATACATTATTGCCTTTCTAAAATACTAACAAATACCAATTGTTTTCACTTTGACTCCTCTTCCTTATCATATTCCTATGATTTACTCATTATTTATCTTTTTGTTAATATTTTTAAAAGGGATAACTTATTATCCCTATGTTTTTTATATTGGAAAAACACCCCCTTTTCCTTCCCCCATTTGTTGGATTGTGTAACCTTTCAGTTAAACAAAACCAAAATTGTTCACTTGCTCACAGTGTTCCACCCCCTTGAAATAAGCCACATAGCTCCCTGTGGGGTGTGCCCAGGCCTCAAACTGCTGCCATGGTTACTTGATCCTCCTTATCTCGCCTCACCCTTGGCTTCTTCTGTTGTCTCTTCATCCGCTTTCTTGGCTCCTCCTTCCCCTTCCACCCAATTGTGTGTTTTTTTTTGTTGTTTTGTTGTTGTTTTTTTTTTACTGCTCTAGTCACCTCCCTTCTCAAAGGCTCACAAGGGGTTCTCATGAGCTATTCCCTTACCTCTTTCTTTAAATATTCTGGGTAAGATATTTATGCATTGTCCAAAGATACATGCTTTATGAGGAATTCTTCCTGCAAGATTAAACCTGCTTCATAGTTTAAAAGGGGTGAGAGATCTTTTTTTCCCTTTTTTGTCACAACTTAGGTATTTTAAGTGTAAATTCATGAATATAAAATACATATCACCCTTGCCTTAAATGAAATATATGTTCCTAAAAAGTTGTCAATATAAATATGATTAAACACAGGGGGTAGGGGGGTGGGGGGTGGGTATGTTACTATTTAAAAGAACCAGGCAAGGAATCTTTGGAGCAAAGAATTCACAAAATATCATTTTGTATAAATAATTTGTCCTCTGCTCAGGTTGTCCTGATAGTATATGCCTATAAGTGATGATCTTCATAGTATTCTCCATAAAAATGGGATATTTGTTATTCCTGTTTACTTTGATGTGGAAACGTATCTTCAACTTTAACCTATGGCATTTTCAGTGTCAGTAGCAACTTGCTCAAAACTGGTAATCTGTTTCTCAGCAGTTTAACACATCATCCCTTTCACTTTTAAATGTGCATTTAATCAGATTAGCCCAGTTTTCCAATCCACAAAAGTAAGCTTTCTTATATGTATCAGCATCTGTCTGGGCCCCGAATTTGAGAACTTGCAATGCCTTACAAAACATAATGCTTGTGATCAGTTGTTTTTCTTTTTTCTCCTCACCTCCTCCCCTTCTTAACTCGCTTATACTTGATATCTTTAAGGATTTGAGCCCATAGGGTATGGTATACCTGTGCCAGGTTGACCATGTCTTTGTTTACTGACCTTGGTATTAACCTAGAGCATTCTGTGCCTCCTTTCATGATGTTATGGTGACAGATTACAGTTTGACCATCTTCAAGATAATTGGTCTTAATTATTTCTGACATTGGTTAGTACAGTGTAAGAACAAACATTGTGCCAGGAAAGGATATAAATGGCTTTTGAGTCTCTTTTCTTAGCATGCAAGTCAAAAGATTAGGGTGAAAGCAGAAGCACCTGACACAAAGCTGTGTGGTTTGCTAATAGATTGAGGTTTCCTGTAGCTTATACAAACCATTTTAAACTGCTAACTAGTGACAATTTTGATTTCTCTTTTGTATTAGTTGCAATCTGTGATACTTTCATTTAAAGTAAAGCCATGTATTAAAATACAAGTTTATTAAGAAGGGTATTGTCTTTGCTTATCCTTCTGTTGAGGTCTCCCCCCTGTCCCCATGCAACTATCTACCATACTACCCCCTCAATTGCGGCACATCATAGGTATCGAATGACTAAATGAAAGACTATTAAAAGACTAAATGAACTTAAGCAGAAATTTAAAAAATTTGTTGATTTATCAATAGAATTTAAATATACATTTAATTTTTTAAAAAAATTTAAATATTTTAAACATCTAAAATCAGAGTAGATTATATGATCAATACAGCTATAAATCTTGGCCCAGAACAAGCTGATATACTCCAACTCCAGTTGTATTTGGGATCAGAAGGTCTGATGCAGTACACTGAAGCCCCCGCCCTTCGCCAAAAAAAAAAAAAGTAGAAGAGATGTGTTTACAGGCTATTTTCTTGGGTGTGTTTTTTAAACTAACCCTCCTATCATGTAGCCAGTTTGAGCAGAAAGAAAGGTGATAAATCTACCAACCATCAAATGGAAAAACACATTGAGATGCTTTTCACTGAGGGCACATAGAGATGGTGCAGGAGATGTAGAACGGGGGCAGAGATGGAAGTAGAATATCTAAACTTGTCTCTGGCCTTGTCTTGGAAAGAATTTATCATAGTATTGGAATTCTTAAGGCTTTCAGTTTTAAGAATGGGATGTGGCTTTTGCCATAGATACGCAGCACATGTTCTAGATGTTGATCTCAAAGACGCTAAGATTGTTAGTAGGCCTACAAGTCATGTGGCCTGCCGGATGGGCCACCTCCCTATCTTCTAGCAGTATTTGAAGTAAATACTTGATTTTTTTTTGGTTGGGAACCTGTAGAAACAACTTTTATACTTAATACTTAAATTTCCCAAAGTTAAAAAATTTTTGATAGGGCTTTTACTGGGTAAATTATTTGAAATGTAAAGCATATTTTTCCAACTGAAGGGATTTTTGTCTCATACTTAGAAGCAGCAGCAACTAAAAAGTGCCTACATAGTCCTATACATTTAGATTGGCCAGATCAATGCAAAAGTAATACTTTTAACAAGAAATTGCATGTGTTTTGAATTTTTCATATATCATAGTCATATTTTTATCTTTTCAATTCTCTAAGTATTTTTGGACTTTTTCCCAAAGCAGAAATTGTGAATGCAATCTTTTAAAAATTTATATATTTATTGTGGCAACATATATATAGCGCAAGTTTCCCATTTTAGCCATTTTTAAATGTCCAATTCATGGTAATAATTACATTCACAATGTTGTGCTACCATTACCACCATCCATTTACCAAACTTTTTCATCATCCCAAACAGAAACTCTGTACCCAATAAGCAGTAACTCCCTATATCCCCCTACCCCCCCAGTACCTGGTAACCGCTCATCTACTTTCTGTCTCCATGACTTTGCTTATTGTAGACATTTCATATACGTGGAATCCCTTTGTGTCTGACTGAATAATTTTCCTTTGCATGTAAGTACCACATTTTGTTTATCCATTCATCTGCTGATGGGTATTTGGGTTGCTTCCACCTTTTGGCTTTTGTGAATAATGCTCCTCTGACCATTTGTGTATGAATATCTGTTCAAGTACCTGCTTTCAGTTCTTTTGAGTATATACCTATAAGTGAGATTGCCAAATCATATGGTAATTCTGTATTTAATTTTTTGAGGAACTGCAAAATCATTTTCCACAGTGGTTGCTCCATTTTACATTCCTACCAACAATGTACAAGGGTTCCAATTTCTCTAGTGAATGCAGGTTTTTTAATAGCACATATATATTTATTCTTCACTTTTTATTATTATAAGAGTTAGTTGATAAAATGATTGTCTTCAGAACTGTTATGCCATGGGAGAGTCACAGCCACATATTGTTTTCACCCTTAGGTTTGACATACTTTAAGATACAATACAAGCTTATAAGCTTACTTATTTGGCTAATTTTTGTGTGTGTGTTTTTTTTATTATTATTATTTTTTTTAATTAATTTATTTTTTATTGTGGGTAAAAATCAAAATTTTCACAATACATACCAATATTTGTAAAATGATATATAAATATATATGCATATATGTGCATTTGCTTACAAAAATGTTATTTATATATATATAAATATATTTTAAGAGGTGCTTAGATAGCTAATCTTTAGACCTTATGATTCATTCACTCTCAACTTCAGCTTTAATAGGTTTAACTTGTCAATCATTGTATATTATGTTGTAAACATCTTTTATCTAGGAAGAAAAACACATTTTGAACATGAACTATATTTCACTTATCCTCACCCTAGCTTGTTCTGTAGTTGGTAATCCTGGATTACCTCTTTTAACAAATAACCATCTATCAAATATTAAATAGGCAAGGGATATTATTTATTTGCCACTGGTAGTATTTTTTGAACTCCTCCTGTGTGCCTGGCCCTGTGCTAGGTTCAGAGGGGCCCTACCCTCAATTACCTCCTAGCACATGTGGGAGAGATACCAGTGAACCAGATTCTTGTGACTCAGTGTAGTGAGTGCTTTGGTGGAGGTGTGCCAGAGAGCTGTGAGACTTGAAACTTTAAACTTCAGAGTAGAGGCTCATAGGTTTTCCTTCACAACATCCATCTTTGCAAGGGAGGCAAAAGCAGGGCATTCCTCAAATAGGAAGTTGCAGAATGTACTCAGAGATGCCTGCAGGCAAGTGTTGCATTTCACCAACCTGGCAAGGCTTTCACTATCTTTGAAGCACGAACACCATGGTCAGCATTTTTATGGAGGAGTTATCCATGTTGTATTATCACTTCTGAGAACAGTTATTTTGAGGAACAAAAGCCATGGAACAGTAAGAGATACTCTTGAATCCTTCTACTATTCTAGGACATCTCTGACTTAGGTTTCATAACTCAAGGATGGCATTCTGTTCCATGAAGCTACAGAGAAGTCACGACACCCTTATCACCTTAGCTTTGGGCTGTTTTTTTTTTTTTTTTTTTTTTTGTCCAGGACTTTTTATTCCCATTGAGTTTTGCTCTCTCAGCTGAATCTGTTACACAGTTTTGTTGCCCTCACAACTGCCTGGGTTTTTTTGTTTTGTGTTGTTTTGTTTAACCCAGAGCCTCCACACTGTGCATGAAATTGACCTATTATGAAAATTACCGATAATGAAAAATCATTTCTCTACTTTTCAACTCCATTATCACTAGTCATGTGACTTTATTTGCTTAACCTCCTTGAGTGTCAGTTTTCTCACCTATGAAAGGAGGATAATAATTGTACTAACTGATAGTGTTGTTGTGGGGCACACATGAGATAAGTATGTAAAGCACATAGTCTGAATTATTCCAGTGGCACTTGAAGTGTTTAACAGCAGTTACTTCTCTAAGGGCACAAGTTTACACACAGTTGGCTTTCAGTGTCTTTTTATTATCTTATGCCTTTAATGTGCTCTATGATCATTTCCCCCACCCCCGTTTTTCTGGCACTTTGTTTTCCTTTTTACTAAGTGTTCAGTTTTAGATTTTTTGCTACTTTGAGCACAACTGAATACCCATTTCCCAGACCTATCCGTTCAGTAGATGCTCATGGTTTCATTGTGCGAGGCTCTGTGCTAGGCATTGGGGATACCAAGATGGTCCCAGTCAGCTAGAGGAAACCCGTGATAGCAGCCAACAGTATGAGGAGTTCTGTAAATGCAATTATTTAGACAAAACATTATGGGAACACCGCTGAAGGAGCTCTAAATTTCATCTGAGTAGATCCAGGAAAGTAGGCGTGGTATATGCACATGTGCTCTCTCTCTCTCTCTCTATGTATATATGTATATATTTGTATCTGTATGTATGTATACATGCATCTGTATATATGTATGTATATGTGTATATTTATTCTTGTCCCGTTTCCCCTCCCCTCCCCCAAGAGGCAGGCTTGCTCACCTTAATCCCACCTCACCAGGACCCAGGGCTTCCCTCCTTACCAACCTTAGGGGCTGGTCCACAGATGAATACAGGAAAGGTGGTTTTAAAAAAACACAGCTGTACTAATCTTCACTTTCATAGATTAAGGGGAGTTAGAAGAATTGTCCACTGGAGAGTTTCTGTTCAGAGCTGGGTCTGAGACCCCAGCATCACATCCAGGAAGAAGTTCACTGTCTGCATAGGGAATTCAAGCTGTACAAGAGAGGGACTTGTTTCCTTTACATAACTTTTCACTTTTTTTTTTTTTTCCAGCTTTTAATGTTTCTGCACTATGTACATTGTTGTGCTAAAGTGGATTGAATTTTAGCTGGGCCTTAAAGTCTTACTTGGCATATAAGGTGGGATAGCACACTAGCCAAGGGGAGCTGCTTGTGCCACAATAGGTGAAGATATAAGTATTAAGGTGTAAGTAATCACTACAAAGTCAAAGTCTGTGTGGCCCCACTTTTGTTATAGTAAGAAGGCAAAGAGAAAACATGTAGCCTTTTTTTCCCCCAGGTGTAATTTCACTATTGCCTGCCTCAGTTGTGAATAAAGAGTTCTGCTTTGTTTGCTGTTATTTTCTTTGGATATACAAAATGGAAACCAAACAAAAGAGTAGTACAAAAGCTTGGAAGCAAATAAGTGAATGTGCTTGTTCTTGAACTGCACCTCATGCTGTCAGTTTTCCCTTCACTTCCTGTGTTTCCTTCCTTTGATCACTTACTACATTCCAGTCACTTTACAGAGGTTAGCTCTTTTAATCTGTGCAACTGTTGAGATATGATTTTCCTTGCTTTACAGAAGAAAAAACTGAGACTCAAAGGAGTTTAAAAAAACAAAACCCAAAAAACCTTGTTTAAGATGCTCAGCCAGTAAGTGGGAGAGCTCTTCCTCAGAGCTGCATTATCTCCAAAGCGTCTGCTCTCCTCATCCTAAAACAATGTGGAAAACTGCTGCTTAAAAGCCCTAGACTAGGCCCAGCTAATAAATTACTACGACAGGCAGCCAGTACTAAGTTTCTAAGTTCCATCTCCTTCACCTAAGAAGTTGGGAAATGGGAATAGATGAGTCTACACTTCCTTTTAACTTGCTGATCTCTTCTTAGTCTCTTTGCGTTTCATTCATGTCTGGCAGTTGTTATTCTGTCCAACAAAGTACAAGTTATTCAATATAGTGGTGACTGTGCTAATGCAGAGGCTGCAAAGTCAAGACTATTTGGAAATATTTAAAGTCACTTTTAAAATCAAAATAGTGGTTCCTTCTGGGAAAGTGGGAGTGGGGAATCGCCTGGGAAGAGGTATGAAGGAACTTTCTGGAATGAAGGTAATGCTCTGTATCTTGAAAGGAGTTTGGGTTACACAGGTGTACACTTAGATTTTGCATTTTATTGTATGTAATTTTTATATCAAAAGATAGAGTCAAACAACTCCTGAACTCTAGTTAATAATATGCATGCTGAAGTGTTTGGAGGGAAGTGTACTGATGTCTGTAGTTTTCTTTGAAAAGCACTGAAAATCAGATAGATTAATGGATGGATAGAGGTTTGGATAGATTAATAGATATGTGATAAAGCAAGTAGTGTACAGTGTTAATAGTAGAACATAGGTAGTGCTTATATGGTGTTCATTATAAAATTCTTTATAATTTCCTGTGTGTTTGAAAATTCTTATAGTGAATGATAATTTATAATAAACTAGAGGGGGGAAATCAGTTGACGGTTTCACGTCAGTGGCCTCCTCACACTTGGTGAAAAGGTTAAGCTACAGCTACCCCTGATTCTAGTTAGACTATCATGAGTTTAAGTGACCTGATTTAATTCAGCTCAGGCAGAACTTTTCTCTCCTTCGTCAACCTTGTAGGTAGACATTTTAAGCTAGGTTTATTGTCCCACAGAGCTGAAGCTTGCCTGCCAAGCAAAGCTCATCCTTGTGACTGTTTTAGTCATTAATAATTAGAGCATATTTCTAGATGTTTGTGTCACCATCAGCCAAAGATTAAACTTCTCCCCTTCTTCATCCTAGGTATGTCTTTGACAGATGATGTTTGTTCAAAAGAGAAAAGCCTTTTTTTGGTTTGTTTCCTGCTTTGTTTTCATTCTGTCAGAGCTTTGAGGCACCTTCTGTTTCTTTAACAGATTACACTTCGTAGCTTTCAAGATTCGTAGCTCTTTAGTTGGAGACAACTTCTCATTTTGCTGGTTTGCTATGAAGTTTACACAGTGTCTCTCTCGCTCTTGTAATTGGAGCAGAGAACTTGCCTTTCCTTCATTGATTAAATCCCAGATCCTAGTGGTGCCAGATTAATTGTCCCATCCATGCTGTGTTTGAGAATGTGCAGGCACTAGGAATGCATAAACTCTTGTGGAGCTGATGTGGATTGGTGGGCAAAGGGGTGGGGAGGCCCTTAGGACAATGAATTCAAGTTTCCTGTAAAAACGAATGAGATAGCTAAAATATGTTTTGAATTATTTTGTTCTAAAAATGTCATCTTTCTCTTTTCTTAACTTTCATAACAATAACTAATCATAAGTCATTTTTCATACTGAAGACAAAAGTCATTTTCCAAGATTTGAGTGAAACAAATATGTGAAATAAAATTGGACTTGGAAGGCAGGGAAAGAAGAGGATAGAATACTTACTGAGTTGCACATGAGCCCATATACTCTAGCTGCTAAGCTTTGGAAGCTCGATGTGGAATAGTTTTACTTAAAATACACAAAACTGAGGGGTGGGGAAAAGGAGAAATTTGATTGCTAGAAGATTGGATCTGTAAATTTACATGAATCCCTAGAACAGACAGGTGTATATGAGTGCCAAATAATATCTGGATTAACCAGGAAAAACTTGTTTTTCTGCATGACTGGTGAAAGCACTGGTTCCCAACAACTTTCACATTTATAAGGATTTTTTTTTTTTTTTTTTTTTTTAAGGAACTAACTACACATTGGGCAAGCAGCTGTGTGAGCCAAAAAGTATTGGCCGGATTAAAAATACTATGGACATGTGGATTCCTGAAAATGTCACACCTTGTCTATGCCAACAAATCAGAGTGTCTGTTCTTGATACTAAATCTGATGTCGACAGATATTCCTCTTTGTTCTAAGGATAGTATTCAAAGGACAGAATATTTTTTTCACGTATTTTTCTGATTGGGGTGTTTTTATATATATTTTAAGCTATGAAATAATACTGGCAAGTCCCTAGAAGACTAGATCTGGATTTCATTTTGCCTCAACTCTGTGTGATCTTGTGCACATTCCTGACATGTTACAAACAGCTTGTGTCTCTGAATGTGCAGTATCCATTTTCAGTGGTGAAAGCCCCAAAAGGAAACAGGCTGATTCTTCTATGTGCAAACAGCTGGGCTGTTGTGGATGGAATTAATTGCTGATATATATTGGCTGTGTTTTTCTTCTCTTGTCATTTCCTTTGCAGCTGTGAAAGTGAAGTTTGACTTGAAAACAGACATTTCCAGCAATGCAAATCCAAAAAGTATCAAGATGAGATTTTTCTAAAACAATCCTCAGCTTGTATCTTTGAGTTGTTCAGTTTGGGGATTAGATGAGGTAAAGCAAGGGATGGCAGCAGGTGATTCATAATTACATGTATGGCTAAAAAAAAATTAAATCAGGCACTTCGACTATGAAAAGGGGTGTTTTGGAATGACTTAATTTATCATATGGTAAGAGTGACCTCATAATCCAGCAAAAAGCTAGGTCATCAGCACCCTCTTCCAGGATCCTGAAAGAAGGTGTTCTAGGCCATCTCTCAAAATATCGAACATGTAGAATGCTTGGGACTGATTATTGTTCCAATTGGAGGGCGTAGTATTGGCAAGAGTAATGCGACAACATTAAAAATAATATTTTCTTGGTCTTCTGCCAGCACCTTTTCCATTGTTTGTTTTAAATTATATGTAAAAGATTATATAGTCTATTTTTTATATGTTTGGTTATTTTACTCAGAGAAGCTATTTCATGAGTTACAGGAATTCAATTAAAAGGTAACGATTGTGTCTCAATGTGCGTATACAGAAAGTAGTACTGGTTAAAATCACTTTTTTTTTTTTACCGGGAGGTCCTGGGTATCGAACCCAGGACCCTCCATATGGGAGACGGACGCCCAACCAGTTGAGCCCATCCGACCCCTGGTTAAAATCACTTTAAACAATAATCATATGTTTGGTAATAGTTTCAATAAATGATAAATTATTTTAGACACTATTAAAGATATTTGGAAATGATTTATATATACCCTATGGAAAATCTTATTTGGAAACAAGTCCCAGAAAAAATTAAAGTTCATATGAAATTATTTAGAAACGTGAGAGATTGCAAAATTTAACAAACTACAGAGTCTGCATAGTAGTAATTTTCATCAAAATATTTTTCCCTTTTATGTGTTCATTTCAATATCCTAACAAAGCAAGTGCATAAATCAAATCCCTTATTTCTTTAGATTTTTTAGGGCAATTCTTGCTAGTTGGTAATAGCGTGCTTTTATTGTTTCTGCATTGCCAGGAGATCTGGAGCATTGGTGAGGAGAAGATAGAGAATTTGCTTGTGTTCATATTCAGGTTCCCTGAAAATAGGTCTAAGTAACATTCTAGAATGAGCAATATTTCTAACACTTTGAGATACTTAAAAGCTGCTATTGCTAAACTTAGAAGTTGTCATGGTTGGACTTCCTTTATGCTAGTCTCCTCCTATCTAACATTATATTGTTGGAGCTGCATGATCTACCTTGCATTTTATCTTTCCTTTCTTCCAGAAAACAAAATGTTTGTATTGCACTTCAAGGCAGGAAAGCTGATCTGCAAACATGAATTTTTCTCTGTTTCTTTGAAAAGGATTAACCAATTAATATTGACTCTGAAGCCCTGAAAAATGTTGTGGTAATATCAGCGTGCCATTTGCGCTCACTAAAGCCTGCATGGGTGTGTTGTTTCCCCCAGAGTGAGCTCCACCCTTGCTCTAACCGCACTGAGTGTGGGGATCTTGCTGTTTAAAACAAAGTTCATTTTTAGGGCAACATTGCATCAGAATTGCCGCACAAAAACCAGCTCAGGACATGTACAGCAGCTTCAATTCTGTTTTGTAAGTAATGGATTGTCTATTGTAATAGTGATAGTTCACAGTTCAGGGGGGAAGCATAGATAAGATAGATGGTTAATTTTGTGCCAGCTGCTAAGTAACATGCAATAATCTTCTTAGGGAGGAACCTGTGGCTTTATCACTCAACTGATTTTTTTCCTACTGCTTTACTTGTCTGCTTTTAAAAAAAAAAACAAAAAAAAAAAACAGTTTACTGAATTGTTGATGTTTTAACTGTTTGTGGGATGACATTAACTATTTAAACTAAGGAGTTCTCCCAAATATGCTAACAAAAAATTTTTGAAGTAATGGTTTGCACTGAATTTATTGGACCCATAAATAGCAGTCTGGCTATATTGTGTTTAGAGACATAGTGGCATGAACTTTGCATGTAAGAGTGGGTTCATTGAATTAAAAAAAAAAAAAGGCAGAATCTAAAGAGCCTTTTATTTCTATTATAATGATGCTTTGTCCTATTGCTACTGGGTATTTGTCAGAAGAGTTGGGGAAGCCTGCAGCCCAAAGTTCTGTTCCATGCGTTGACAGATCTGTGCCTCTGTGTTCTTTCTACAGTCTGTGATATGAATGGTAAGTCGAATTATAGGAGAATTACTGTTGTTCATTGAGGTCCATGTTCAGTAATATTTTTTTCTTTGCAAATGGGGTCTGACCTTTTTTTTCCCGGCCCCACGTATTGGAGTTCTGTATGCAGCTAGGTTTTAAATGCCTGTGCTTAATTATGCACTGACTGAAGTAGACATGATGAGAGAGAGGCTGTGCTTTGTGATGTCTGTATTGAATGCTGTCTAACTCTAGTGCGTGTTTGTTGTGTACTCTTCTGGGATAGACACACCCATCTGGTGCAAGCAAGTTGAACAACCTGCCTCAGTTGAAATCAAAGCTGAATGTTGAAAATGGCAGATTTCTGTAAAGCTTGCGGGGCTGGCGTTGTGTCATCCTCTTAGGACTTCCTAGCATCTCCTTGCTTCACCTTCCTCTGTAACTTGGTAGTAATTGTATTTAGCTATCTCCTAACCTCACAAGGATATAAGAATAAAGTAAAAGCATGGTATTATAGGAAAAATCACTACCTCAGGAATCAGGAGATTACAGGTTATTTCATGTCCTTGGACTTTAATTTCTTCACCTGTAAAATTAGGAGTTTGGGTTAGCTCTTAGAGATCTTTTCCAGCTGAGAAGACCCTAATTCTCTTTGTAAAGATACATGCCAGGGAGCAGATGTAGCTCAAGTGGTTGAGTGCCTGCTTCCCATGTACGAGGTCCCAGGTTTGATCCCCGGTACCTCCTAAAAACAAACAAACGAAAAATCCAGCTCTCATCAGGGAGTGGATGTAGCTCAGTGGTTGATCACCTGCCTCCCATGTACAAGGTCCCAGATTCAATCCCCGGCACCTTCTAAAAAAAAAAAAAAAAAAAAAGATACATGCCAATTGCCAAAATGCAAAATAATATATTAGACTTGAGAAAAGAAGTTATATGTTAACCCAGAATTATTGTTATAAATGACATGAAAACTAAAGCTTTGCTTTAAATTGTATGTGCAGGAAGTTTAGAAATTCACTTTTTAAATCTGAGCAGTAGGACTGGCTATATAAATCTCTTCACCAGGAGGCGGCTGTGGCTCAATCAGTGGGGCTCCCGTTTACCATATGGGAGGCCCCGGGTTCAGTTCCCGGGGCCTCCTGGTGAAGGCAAGCCCGCCCACACGGCGTGGTTAGCTGACCCAGTGAGCACAAGCAGCAAGGGGGGGATAAATGAATAAATAAATAAAATCTTAAAAAAATAAATAAATAAAATAAAATAAATAAATAAATAAATAAATCTCTTCACCAAGAAAATAAAGTTGATACTAGTCCAACCTCTTGCCAAAGTGTTGTGGAGACCTTTCCTTCAGGCATTGCCTGCATTCAGTATATAATTATTAGTTGCCTAGCCTTGGGTAAGTGGTTTTCAAACTTTTTTTTGACAGCAATGTAGGTGTGAACTACCTTTATCATCATGACCCAGTACAAATGCATGTGCTAGATAATATCTGGACTATTTCCCTTACAATACAGAAAACATCTGTGATTTTCTATTTTATTTCATTTTAAAAACTATTGGTTTCAATCCATTGGGCTAAATGATCTCTTCCGTCCTTTGAACTCTAGGACAGTGCAATTATACTTAGGGTTTGACAGTTCCAGAGCAAAGCTTGCCAACCAATTTGCTGTTAGGTATTAAACTTAGAAGAGTTTTTAAGTAGATTTTATTTGGAAGGTCTAGACATAGTTAATATTTGATATCTCCAGTCATACTTTACCTTGTTTTATTTAATTTATTTTTTTAGGTACCGGGGGCTGGAGATTGAACCTGGGACCTCCCATGTGGGAAGCAGGTGCTCAACTGCTTGAGCCATATCTGCTCCCCTACCTTGTTTTTTCTTGCAATAATTATTTAATAGAGAATAAAGTGATTTTTTTCACTAAGGCCTATATAGCTGCCCCCCACATCCTTCCTGTTTACTCCAGTATGCTATATGTATTTCATCTTTTTTTATGCATACTGTATTATCAAAACTAATGACATG
The DNA here is from genome assembly GCA_026826555.1 of Tolypeutes matacus. Taxonomy (NCBI): domain Eukaryota; kingdom Metazoa; phylum Chordata; class Mammalia; order Cingulata; family Chlamyphoridae; genus Tolypeutes; species Tolypeutes matacus. Next base: position 3,070,575 of record JAKSZT010053836.1, read on the forward strand.
AGAAGTCTTTCCTAGAGAATTATATATATTGTGTCATGTAGATTAGAGTATCAAATTACCATTAATAAATCCCATTTTTATCTTTCTCAACACAGAGTTGTTCTCAATGTGTACAGCAGTTCTTTCTCTGCTTCAAAGTACTTTATTTATTTTTATTTTTATTTATTTATTTATTTATTTTTTTTTTAAAGATTTTTATTTATTTATTCATTTATCCCCCCCTTGCTGCTTGTGCTCACTGGGTCAGCTAACCACGCCGTGCGGGCGGGCTTTGCCTTCACCAGGAGGCCTTGGGAACCGAACCCGGGGCTTCCCATATGGTAAACGGGAGCCCTACTGATTGAGCCACAGCCGCTTCCCTATTTATTTTTAAAGATTTATTTTATTTATTTCTCCCTACCCCTTTGTTGTTTGCATTTGCTGTGTCTATTCATCTTCCTTGTTTCTTTAGGAGGCACTGGGAACTGAACCCAGGATCTCCATTGTGGGAGGGAGGTGCATAATTGTTTGAGCCACCTCCGTTCCCTGCTTTGTTGTATCTCTCATTATGTTTTTCTTCTTGTGTCTCTTGTTGTGTCATCTTGTTGCATCAGCTTGCTGCACCTGCCTGACACGCCAGCTTGCTGTCTTCTTTAGGAGGCACTGGGAACCAAACCAGGGACCTCCTGTGTGGTAGGTGGGAGCCCAATTGCTTGAGCCACAGCCACTTCTCCAAAGTACTTTTAAAAAGTATTGATTTTATAATTTAAAAAGGTAAGGATAGTAAAAAGATAAAACAGTGCAAAAGGGCATAGGACAAAATGTCTTTCTCTGGGAAGCGGCTGTGGCTCAATCAGTGGGGCTCCCGTTTACCATATGGTGAGGGCGGGCCCGCCCGCGCGGCGTGGTTGGCTGACCTGGCGAGCACAGGCAGTGGGGGGGGGGTGGATAAATGAATAAATAAATAAAATCTAAAAAAAAA